>CAWUFW010002489.1:857500-877500 GCA_963921515.1 Calotriton arnoldi | reverse complement strand
TGCTCAACCAGTCTCTTCTAGCAATGCAGTTTCTCTCCAGGGTCGCAGCTGATATCGAGATGTACCAGGGATTATGTGGTCCAGGAAGACTTCCTCAGGTTCCTCAGGTGACGTGGCTTGGCCTCTCTCGGTGTCCAGAATCTATCGATAGTCGGCGAACGCAGCAGGTTCCACCAGGGCAGACGGCACTTTTCTGCAGTGCGTTGAATGGACCCAATTCTTCCGATTGGTCACTCGGACTGCAGTTCTCATGGCCAGGAGCACCTGCTCAGGGCCTTTCCACCTGGGCTCTAGGCTGTTCGACCTCTGGAAGACCTTGACCATGACGTGGTCACTGGGCCGAAGATCATGACCATCACCCTGCGACCTGTCAGGAAGAGCTTCTCGAACCTGTTGATGAATAGAAAGCAAGCTGTCAGTCAACTGTGACAGGTAGTCACTCATCAAGACACAAGGTACATCATGTATGGGGTGTGGCTTAGGAATTCCCCAAATATTCATAGGCCTTCCAAATACCACCTCATACGGTGTAGGCCAGATCGTGTATGTGGCACTGATCTAATGGACAGCAATGCCAAGGGTAGTGCATCAGGCCATTTCAGAGATGTGGAAGCCTGGATTTTAGCCAACTTAAGTTTGAGGGTAGAATTGTATCGTTCCACTAGCCCTGCTGATTGTGGGTGGAAGGCAGCATGAAACTTCTGCTTAATTCCCAATCCTTTCAAGACATACTCAACAACTTGCCCAATGAAATGGGGTCCGTTGTCACTCCACAAAAGTTTGCAAACACCAAATCTAGGGAAGAACGCCTTTAAAAGCACCTTCGCTGTAGTAAGAGCTGTATTATCTTTCGTAGGGTATGCCTCTGTCCTTCCAGAGTAACCCAAAATTGTGAGCCACTCCAAAGGCATAGCGGCTATCGGTATAGATGTTGGCAGACAAGTCAGTACTAAGTTCACACGCCCTCGTCAATGCTATCAGCTCAGCTGCCTGAGCTGACTTCTGTGGAATGCGAGCTGTCTCAACTACCGTCTGAAGCGTTGTGATTGCATATGCAGCTGATGTCATGCCATCTGGTAATCGCAAACAAGACCCATCAACCCATAATTCTCCATCAACATTTGAGAGGGCGTATCTTGTAGGTCAACACAACCCTTTGTCTGTTCCTCAGTAAGGAATATACAGTCATGAGACTCTTGTGACTGGGATTGAGTAGCTGGATACGGCAACAGAGTAGCTGGATTAAGAGTTGAACATCTTTTCAAAGTGATAGAGTTAATAATAGGGAAGTATACTTTAGCAAAGGAAGGGGCACTACACCTCTGTTTCGCTGACCTTACTAGTGCCTTTGATTTAGTCAATCATAGCAAATTATGGCAAACACTGAAAGGGCTAGGGGCCCCGATTGATATAATTACATACTTATCACAGATCTATACCCATTTAACATCTAGGGTACGGTTCGGAAAGAGGGGGGAATGTACACCTGACTTCAGTGTAAGGAGCGGCATTAGACAGGGTTGTGTATTAGCGCCCCTCCTTTTCTCTCTATATGTTAACAATGTAGACCCCTTTTTACAAAGTCTTAGTGTTGATGCTCCGAAAGTTGGGACTCGCCCAACCCCCGTACTGCTTTATGCAGACGACGCTGTCCTTATATCAAGGACAGCGAACGGCCTACAAAATCTTATAGAAAACTTTGCCCTATACATGACAGAGAAAGATTTGAAATTAAATTTAAAGAAAACTTTTGTAATGACATGTGGGGGTAAAAAGCTTAAAAACAAACAACATCATGTAGGTGGAGTTTTAATTAATAGAGTCTCATCTTTCTCTTATTTGGGGTTGCTTTTTAATATGAATGGTACATGGAACTCCCATATTGAATTATGTAATATGAAATTTTTAAGATCAATAGAGAGCATTTTTAGATTTTCGGCGAAGATGGGTAATAAACCCATCCGTGAAATCTTAGCACTCTATCGGAGCAAATGTATTTCAGGGGCCTGTTATGGAGCCGCTATTTGGGGTAGATCTAATACCACCTCCCTACAGACCCAAGAAAATAAATTCTTAAAGAGATTATTGGCAGTCCCCAATGGGACTGCAAACTACACAATTCATAAAGAACTTTCAGCTCTGTATATTAGTGATACAATAAATGTTGCAGGTCTTACCTTTTGGTACAGTATTTGGTCTAAGGATGAAACAAAATTCACAAAAGAATTAATTATGGACTGCCTAGCCCTCGATCAGAGTAGGAAGATTCCATGGCTGGAGCATATTCACAATATTTTAAAACTTTGCAAACCTGACATGGATAGAAGAGACCCCCTTCTATACAGGAGCTCAGTAAACAGGAACTTAAGCACAAATATTTAAAAATAATGGAAAACGAAAGAGAACGGTATGTCAGTCAAAAACACACTGTCATGTCATACTGTGAACGACCGCTTGTGAGAGGCCTACAGCCGTACCTAACATTGGTGAAAAATGTACAGCAGAGATTTTACCTTACAAGGTTAAGGATGGGTACGTTACACCATCTAGTCGCTTTCCTAGAGTGGAAAAATGGTGTCAAAAACTTCCGAATTGCCCATGTGATGGAAAATCTATGCAATCCACGATGCATTTTATTCTTTTTTGTGGTTTTTATAAGGATATCCGGAAATCAGTTTTAAAACCTCTTTTTTACTAAACAGGCTTTTTAATTATAAATATGCATTCAATTTCGTATGTAGTCTAGAAAATGTGAAAATTATAAGTACTGTTATTCGTTTTATACAACTTGCAGTTAGAAAACGAAAAGATTATTCACATCTAGATGCACTGATATATGAAAATTTAGATGATTATTTTTAATATCGTCCTTTTTAAGTATGTATTGCTTGTCAAGATCTTTACTTTGTATTCTAGGTTTTACTATGTACGCCTTGCACTAGCACTTTATTTCCCATGATGGAATGTATTTGCTCTTGATCAGTTTATAAATCCTTAGTTCTTTCAGATCACCGAGAGAGATTAATGATGGTCATATGGATTACAAAAATATTCTAAAAAATAATCTGTAAATGTATTTTAAATCTTTCTAAATGATTCAGAACGACAATGTACATTTAGGAACGTTTTTATAGTATGCTTTTATGGTGAGATTTGTTGCACCGAATAAAGCTGATTTTGATTTGATTTGATTTGATATGAGGGGTCAAAAGTGTCAATTCATATCCTGTCAAACGAGCACTAGTTAAATGCTGCATTTTAGTTTGGTTCAAAAGGGCGTCAACTGCATGGGGTACTAACACAAGCAATCTATGTGACAAGACTATCCCTTCACTCTGACGTATGGACACAGCTGCCGCTGCAACAGGACGAAAACACCCAGGCAACGCATGAGTGACTGGATCGAGGACAGCTGAAAAATATGCACAAGGACGCTGCTTATCACCGTGTGTCTATACTAAAACTGAGAGTGCACAACCATCTCTCTCGTGTACATAGAGTGTGAAAGCCTTAGTGTAGTCTGGAGTACCTAATACTGGTGCAGAACATAGAGCTTGACGCAACTGTTGGAAAGCATTCTGACATTCAGTAGTCCATGGAAGGGGCATTAGAGTGTCTTTAGTCAGGAGGGCCAACAAGGGTTTAACAATATATGAGAAGCTAGGAATCCATTGCCTACAAAAAGAAGTAAGACCAATGAATGCACGAACATCTTTCTGAGTACTGGGCACAGGCGTGTCTAAGATAACTTGAATACGATCTGGTGTGAGTGCACGTCCCTCCTTAGACAGGAGGTGACCTAAATAGGTAACCTGCTGTCTACAATATTGCAATTTCTTCCGAGAAACCTTGTGATGGTGTGATGCAAGAAATGAAAGCAATGACAGTGTTCCTTCTTCACACTGTTCAGAGGTATCAGCTGCCAACAAGATGTCATCAACATATTGTATGAGAGCCACCCCTGTTGGCACGTATTAAAGTCTGTATCTCAGCCGTAGTCCTTGCTACTTGTAGATCATAGGTTTCTTTGGCCGAGGTCAAAGGCACGGTTTGTTGCAAAAGCATGGCTTTCATTCTGCTTAAAGCATCAAATCTTATAAAAGAGACGTTCAGCGAAGGCCACAAATGCGACTCCCTGACTGTGTCTATTGGGGCAAACAATACTTGCATTCAGCAAGTGACCCTGGAGTTGACCGTTACTAGATATGGGATGCCTGGCAATATGCTGCAGCAACTCTGATCATTCAACATGAGGTAACTCCCATTAGAAAGTTGTCCAAACGTTGGATTAATCACAGCAGCTGGTGTACCCTGCTGATGGCAAGACAAATTTGCCACAGAACCATTGCAAGCCCCATGTAAAGAAATGTCCTGACATATAAGTGAACCGCTCAGTGCACTTTTACAGTGTGTACCGCTCAAAAACACTTCACGATCCCCACTCCAACATCTATATGTATACTGTAAATTCCAAGATGTCTTAATGTATTCCTTACCCAACCTTTCATATTTGCCTGCTTGCATTTGTTTGAGGCAATACTGAAACTGAAAAGTAGTCACAGGTAGTGTTATTTTGCCATGAATGAGCCATTCTGTAGCTGTTTTTTCTGCCACTGTGAATGGTAACTTTTCCAGTTTTTCAATGCCCAGCACTGTATACTTTGCTCCCCTTTGTGCCAGTTCGATCTGTTTATCAGTTAGATTGTATTCTGCAAACAGAGCTGACGTATTGATAAAACGCCAAGGCACATAGCCCGCGTGCAAGGATTGCAGCGTCCAGCTTAATAATACAATAGAACGTAATTGAGATTGGACTTGTTGTAACATCGCCAAATCGTGTTCTAGTATGTCGATAGCAGAGGATACAATGTTGTCCAATGAATATATTCTGGAGGACAAAGTTGTTAGCCCATTGTCGACCACAGTGAGTGTTTTTTCTAAATTAATACGATCAAGTTCACGTATTCGTTCTGCGGCCTCCATCTGTGACACTTTCCATGCTTCATTATAGGCAGCATAAATGCCGGCATATATGAAACGTTTTTGACGCGGTTTTCTTGGTCCAAGCAAGAATTCCCTAAGGTCTGCGTCTTCTTTAAGTAAGGATAAGTGTTGTTTCACATCCTGTAGTGTAGATTTCTGCAGCCAATCGAGGCATAATTTTCCTACACTGTATGTTGCTACTACCCCTGGATGCTGTCTTTGGACGTATCTTGGGTCTGGCCTATGAATAGTAAAGCTCTGAGTTTTATTCAGGAATCTTTCCTGACAGTTGTTCGTGTCTGTGGGCCAGATCAACCATTTTCTCCAATCAGGATTAGATCTGTTGAGTTGTAGTATTTTGTCAACTGTAACCGCTGCCTGTGTATTGTTATCACTTGCAGGTGGTGGTACAGAAGGTGTTTTCATCTCTTTGATCTTGGCTAGTCCAAGACAAAATGTTTGTTGGACAGTTTCATTCAAAAACATTATTTGTTCAGGGATGATACAGGCTCTAAATAAAGCTTCTATCCCCTGCACTTGCCAATCTTTAGTACCCCAGACAGTTTTTGTGTCTATTGTGTCTTTCCATAAGTCGAAACCCTGTCTAGACAGTTGGGCAATAAATGCTGCAGAGTAAATCTGTTTTGTATTAGTTAACATAATTTTCGGTCCTGTTTTGTTTATATTTTTATAGTAAAACGTTTCTGGATCAGATGTATTGTAACCCGAAAAATATGGAAACTTGTTAGCAAATGTTTTTGAACTACCTTTTGGTGGTGTAGGACAATGCTCCCATTGGTTAAACATAAACACATTTCTAGGGTTTGCAGATTTATGCAAATAATGATGACCATAGTGGTTATAGCAATACAGCTGTTCATAGTCTGATGAACCCTTTAAATATTCATTTTTATAAAATGCAGCAGATTTTTCTAGGTCAAACATTATGTCGTTAACAGTCTCAAAGTCCCAATCATCAGAATAGGTACTGGACGAAATGAGATCACTTAGTGAAATTTTAAACAAATGTGGAATGTTCAATTGTTCCGTCGGGCCAAAAATATCAAAATCTGTTTTGTCCCACACTATACCATCCTGTATAGGAACGGCTGTGATGTTCACTGTTGACAAGTCTCTTGCTTCACGATGGGAAGATTTATGAGGTTTCAAAAGTACGTTCACATCTTTTCCTTCAGTGTTCACATGGATGTATCTGCCATTTATAAGCATGCTCATAGTCATAACCAAAGCTAGCCAAAGCAGGAAAACAAATAATCCAGAGTTCAATCCATGGGGAAACCAGATAAGTCTTTTTCAGAAAGTGAAGAAAGTCTTGTACTTGCTGCTTGAATGTTAATGATGCTGGCGTCGTTTCAGGTTCACTCAGATCTTCTGAGAACGTATCAAAGTTAATGAAATAGCCAGAAGCAGTTCTGTCAATTGTTGGAATTGCATCAGGATTTAAAGAAATCGCTGGAACCAGTTGATCACTTGCTACATTGGTGTAGACAGGTGTATTTGGACGAACTGTTACTTGGTTTTCAAGAGGGATGAGTTCCATTGCATTGTTGCTTAGTCCTTCATCTGTTACCGCTGAATTCTCGATGGTTATCAGTCTTTCAGTCTGAACCTCTTGGATAGTAGCAAGAGGAGTGCGTCTGCTACTAGGTCGGAGTCCACGAGGCCTACTATTTAGTATTGGCCACATACTGTGGTTTGATGAGGTCGATGGACACACATCTTTCCTCCTTTTTTCCAGCAAGGGGCGGCAGAAGTACTGTTCTTGTTCCTTGAACTGCTAGGACAGGTACTGGTTGTCTGTAAGAAGGTCCAAATTCCTTCTTGTCCGCAATCTTTTCTCTGACTAGATCCCCAACTTTTGGAATCCAGACAGGCCTTGCTGGGACCGCCGTTTTTTTCCCAGTGGTGGTTGGCTGCAGGAATACGTTGCTTTGTTTCGATCTTAGTTCATTGAGTTCCTGTAAAACAGCCAAACGATCTTCGATATCAAATGGTTTATTTTCCACCACTGTGCCTACGTGATCGAGGTCTGGTACCCACATTCTTGTCCCAAATAGGACCTCATATGGAGTGACCCCCTAGAGAACTTCTTGGCAGGTTATTTAATGAGCGTTGGACCCCATAAAGATGTTTGACCCACCCATCACCCGAACCTAATACCCTAGCTGTTATAGACTGCTTTATGTCCCGGTTTTTCCTTTCCACAACCGAATTTCCCTCAGGATGGAATGGAGAGGAGTACCGCAATGCAACGCCCAGACTGGCCATGGCTTCTTTGTAAGCCCGAGAGCTTAACGCAGGTCCCTGGTCAGAATGTAGCATGCCTATTGCGTATGTGCTGATAAAGACTCGCAAATCTTTTATAGCAGTTCGAGCTTCAGCCGAGCGCTGAGGCCATATCCATAGGAACCTTGATTCAGTATTTGTGGGATTGCATTTGTCCAGAAGGACACATGTGCGTAGATAGTCTAATGCTGTTTAACAGTGGTGTCTGTACTGGGCAGCTACATTTGTAGCATGGTGTCTGGTGGCTTTCTCGCTGTAATTTTTAGTCTATGCAGTTATTGATGAAGATGTTGATTTCTGTATTCATCCCAGGCCACCAGTACATCTCATTTAATGTCAAAATTGTTTTAGAGATCCCTAGATGTGACAGACCCTCCCCAAATGTGTTTCATAAATCAAAGCTGCTCTACGTTCCATGTTTGGAATTACCCTATCCCCCACTCCAGGGATTCAAGCAAAAGGAACGCTGTTCGCATCAATTACATAAGAGTACTTGAGTGGAAACTTTTTTGGTAACGCTGCACCACTGCCTTTGCTTGTAGCATTGACAGCCAACATTATCTCACTGTCTATTTTCGTTTTTGAACAAGTGATCGCAGCTACGGAAGCCGTCTGAACAGCCCCCTTTGCGGCTTCGTCAGCCAATGAATTCCCTGCAACGTGTACGCCATCACATTGATGACTCAGTGTGTGGATCACGTGAGCCTTTGGTAGTTCGTTTTTCAACTGAACTACTTGTTCCCAAAGCGTTTTGTGCTTTATTGTGCCCCCTTTCACGTCTTTGAACCCATTTTCAAGCCAGTTTTGTATATATTCATTATACGACTGAACACAGTAAAAGGAATTGCACACTATTAGTGTGGGGAATTCTCGATCTGTACTTTCAAGTGCCAGTTTGAATGCTTGTAGTTCAGCTCGCTGAGCTGTACAATCTCCTAGAGATTGAGTTTTTGTGACCATAGGTCTGAAGATGCCATCTCGCATGCAACCTTTAATGATTGCACATGCTGCACTGTAAGCTTGCTTACTCCCTGTTGCGGGTTGTGCGGATCCGTCAGTGTAAATTATAAATTTGTACTGATCGAGAGGCAGAATTTCAGTGGGCAGAGGACATTCTTGTTCATATTGCAGGAACGCTTGTGTTTTTAGATCGGGATTAAAAACATATTCAACATCTGTTGCAGCAAGAGAACCCATTGTATCCATCTTGGATGTAATGCTTTAGCATTTGGAATGCTTGCTTTTGTGACCGCTTCTAAAGCTGGTACTGGGGTTACGACAATAATGCGTTTCCCTTGGGCTACGGCTCTTTCTTTTGCTACAGCGGTTTGAACTGCTGTCAGAATTTTTTCAGTTGAAGTGAAGCGCATTTCCGCTTGTGTATACAAATGAGATTTGTATGCGATTGGTATTTTTTCACCCTCATTAAATGTTAAGTAGGTGAATCCGCATTGACCCGAAATTATTCGGATCACCAAGTTGCGTTGACTTACGCGTGTTTGTAAGTGATTTGTTGCTAACATGTTAGCCTGGAGTGAACGCAAGATTTCTGTGTGTTCTTGTGTCCAGGTTTTGATTGAAAAATCAGGTTTGATTAATGCGTAGAGAGGTTTAACCCTTTCTGCGTAATTTAGAATGTATGTTCTTCCAAAATTTAGGAAACCCAGGATGGATTGTAAGTTTTTTTGTGTTTTTGGAGGTTGGAGCAGCGCACATTTCTCTAGAAAGTTAGCTGCCAAGCTCTTGCCTTCACTTGAAAGCTCATATCCTAGAAATAGGACATTGAGATGGGTAATTCTGGACTTTTTGAAGTTGAATTTGTAGCCCTCAGAGGCGAAGCCCAATATAATGGTATTCACCCTGTTCAAGTGTTTGTCCAGGTCATCGTCCATCAGATAGATGTCATCGACATAGGACAATGCCTTATTGTCATAAATTTGTAGTAACTCCGTTACCCTCGCTGAGAATAACCCCGGGCTGTTCTTGAACCCTTGTGGGAGTCGACAAAATTGACGCTGGGTCCCCATTATGGAGAAAGCTGTTAAGTACCTGCTTTCAGGTGCTATGTTTTGACAAAAGAAACCATTTGAGATGTCTAATGTGGTTTTATATTTTTTACGCACAATGTTATTCATTAATGCTGTGCTATGTGCATTTTGCACTGCAAATGTTTTAGAACAAGTGTTTAAATGTCTGTAATCCAAAACTAGACGATATGTATTGTCTGGTTTGGAGACAGGAAACAAAGGATTGTTCATTGAAGAGGTGCATGTTTCAATCACCCCTTGGTATTCAAGTTGATCTAAGATCTACCTGATCTGTTTTTTTAGCTTCTTGCTTTATTGGATACTGCCTTTGTGCAGTTGGTTCATGTTTCAGATGTATTTTATGGTGAGGTGAGTCCTCATCCCATCCTACATGATTTTTATATAATGCTGGGGCCTGGGCTACTGCCCATTTCCTGGCATATGTATATTTTAGATGAATTGGAATATGGTTAGAGAAGGCAGGCATAATAATGTCCTCGCCGTGTGGGCACTCCCTGACAAATTGTGGTGGACAGTCTTTTTCTCCTAGAAGTATGTCATAGCCCCTTGAAAGTTTTTCCCAAAAGAGTGCTTTCACCTGTCTTGGTATGTCTCCCTCCATCCGGAGTGTTATTTCATATAACTTTTGTGGAGTACTAACCCTGGTGTCTACAGTCTCAACTGTAATGTACTCATTCAAGTCCACTATCTCCAGAAGTTCCTACAGGTTCTGGCGAGCTATTGTGACTTCTGCTGCACTGCCCAGCATTGTCTGAGCCCATTCTCCGTTCTTGAGTTGTGTTCTCAGTATTCTCGGCATGTCTGATCTTCAGACCTGCTACTTTCTTTTTGGAGAATTGAGGTTTTGTTTTATTTTTCGGAGCGTGTTTATCTTCCTTGGATTTCACGCGTTCTTCTCTATGTTCTGACCGTCCTCTTCTTTCCGAAGTCTGTGATGAGATCTGAAAGGTACGAGAGGAACGTGTATCAGTATCTTGATACCTGTCAGGCTTTTTCAAATTATCCCTATCCCTGAGGTTGTACCTCCTTTCAGAGAGCTCCTTTTGAGGAGACCTACCTCGGGATTGAGAACGTTTCTCTGAATTATTTTTATTACTTTCCCACTTCTTTTTGAAGATGTAGGAGTTTCTTTAATAGAGTCCTTCTCAGGACTTTCAGATAGTTTCAGCTTCACTGGTCTTCCACCCAAACTATCTCTGCCTAATTCTGCATAAGATTGTTCTATTATTCTGGGTAGCTCAGTTTGATGTTCTGTAACATCGAATTCCCTTAATCGTTGGCGGATCGCCACTGCTGCTGCCTCCCCTTTAATATTAGATATTATTGTTGAGACCTGGTCGAAATTTTTCAGTAATTTCATACCTAAATTTAGAGCAGGCTCTGCCCCGTATTCGTTTTGAATTTGTTTCAGGACATCTGGTATTACCGCAATAGATGGAATACCATGTGTTTTAGTATAGATGGCAGCAAAGACTGAACCCCAAGTGGTACAGTCTTCCAGTTGTGGTGTGATCCCCATCGGTAAACAGATGGTTAGGATTCTGTGTTTCTCATACGGGCTAGTATTTGGAAATACTGCTTCGATTTGAGTAATTTTTTGAGCTATCCAAAATGGAACTTGCTCACGTTTTGTGGGCATTTTTCCCATGACTGCGTATAGAGTCTGTGGTGTAATTTTTAGTGTATTCCCTGTTGAGGGGTTTGATTTGGAAGTGTCAATGGTGGTTGGACTGTGAAAGTCCGCATGACATATTGGACCAATTGTCTGTAGATTTTTATTAACTCTGTAAGTTAAGTAAGTAATTTCTCATCTGACATTATATCGAGTTCAGGATGAGGTGTGTAGACGGCTAGAATCGGCCATGTTGCTCCTGGTCTACCTAGTGGACCGAGCCTGGTAATGTTTCTGTGATGTTTTAGGGCGCCTTTAAACCAGAGCTGATGCTCCTGGTATGTTAGTGGAATTTCTATATCCTCGAAAGGAATATATTCCTCTGGTGGATCATCTTCTTTGTAGAAGTGAAACAGTTTTGTAACTGGATTGGATTCAGGAAATATTACCCATGAATAGAATACCTCTGTCTGAAATGATTCATGTGCCTCTATTACGAAAACTGCTCTACCGCCTCTTGGTGGTAGGCCGTGTTTTATAAGTTTTAGAGTGATGGCTCTTCTTAAGTTTGGATTGATGTCTATGACACCCTCCTCGGTTCCATCTAAACCTGTAAAGTTAAAAACTGCTATGGCTGGGTCAGCCGCAGCTCCACCGTTTCCGGTGTTATTGTTTTGTTTTTGGAAAAATGTAGAACAAGTTTCAAGGAAACAAAGATAAGGTGCACAATATTTTGGAACACTGTATCCTTCAACGTTGAGCAAACCAAACAGCTAATATATAGGGTGCTTCCCTATGTAGCCGTGGCGGATACTTAACCCTGCCCACTCTAGACGTCTTTTGGAGTATATGGGTAGGGGTCTCTGAGAGAAAAAGCACGGCTGAGTTACTCAGTATCTAACGTTAAATTACCGCCTTACCAAACGTTGGGCGCCATGTAGTGTAGCTCCTATTTCTCTAATAGGCTCTGCGCATTGGAATAATATACCCTATAGGTTTGACATAGGATTTGTCAATATGTCCCTATCGAGTATATTAAACTTAATTACTTGTGCCAGCTAGCTCAGAGGCCACTAGAAACTCCTTGATAAACAAGAAGGGGTAGTTTCTGGCAGCCGCAAAACATGACAACTTTGTTGTTTCCCTTTTAGAATCAGAACGTGTCTCAGAGTCTTGGAAACAATAGATAACCATTTCACTCAGCTCAATCGTGCATGCTTAGTTTTCCTCAAAGTTACACAGGAAGAATAGACGGGCGTTTCAATAAAAGATTTATTGAACAGTCTTGTTTCTCGTGTAAGTAATATGTGCTGTTATGATCACAAGACAATATGCAAGATAAATAATGTACAGCGTAAGCAGTAGAAATAAATAATACTGCGCTAGCATGATCTTTAGTAGATATTCATTTACATAAATAACATAGACTAAGAATGCGAGTACTCATGCGATGCGTTTCTAAACTAGTTCTACCCCAATGTACCTAACCTAACCTAGGTGTAGGGAGAGGTATGAAGTAGGTGGAGTATTCCTTACTATGGTATGCTAAGAGTATGTTATGCCTAGTATGCCTAGTATGCCAAGAGTCCCTCTAGGTTGCTAGTCAGCTCCATACCTTAAGAATGAGAGAGGTGGGAATCTCTTGCCAGACTCGAACTCCAACACCCCGCGAGGGAAGTCAGATCACTGGAAGCTGGAATCTCTGCGTGCAGGGATGACAGCGTCTTCTTAGTGCGTCAGGCCAGGAAACGGGCTCCTCTGAAGTCGAGGTCTCCTCTGATTTACAAGGGCTAGGGAAGGTATATTTATACCTGAGAGGTACCTCAGAATGTTAGCATTGACGTGAATCGGACAGCGGAAGACGTCATGAATGAACCCTCAAGGTATAACGGTTCATGCATAATAGATGAGTCCTTGAAGAAATCAATAGTCCTGTGCTAGGGAAACTCCCGAAGCCTAAGGGTCTGTCTTCAAGAACTCGTTGTGACGTTAGGGTGGACGGATGTCGGAGACCATAACTGTATTTGGAGTGCACGGTTTAATGCCTAAATAAGGACTGGGATTTTATGCCTATATAAGGGCAGGGCGAATTGTGCCTATATAAGGACATGATACAGGAAAACCCATGTACGGACACCCTAAGAGGAATACAACATGTGGAGCTCTACAAAATCTGAAGGATCGATTATTCAAAGTGAAGCCGAACAAATATCGGCTATCAGGATGAATAGGTATTGAAAAGAAAGCGTTCTTCAAATCAATCACAGAGAATGTAGTCGCGGTCGGAGGAACCATGGTAAGGAGTGTCGTGATGTCAGAGACTACTGGGTATTGGGGAACTACGATCTTATTAACCTCTCGCAAATCAATGATAAACCTGTATATTTTAGTATCAGTGTCTTTCTTCAAGATGGGAAGGATAGGACTATTGCATATATTGTAAGGGACTTCTTCCACTACTCCTACTTCAATCAAATCTTGAACAATACGTATTAGTGCCTCTTCACCTTCTCGAGAAATTTTATATTGAGGCAGTCGAGGCAATGAAGCACCCTCCTTCACTTGAATATGAACTGGTGGGATAACCATTTGCCCTACATCGGTATCTGACGTAGCCCACAAAGTACTAGGGAGTGATGCCAAAGCAATATATTCTCTAATTAGATAAGACTTCTCAACCATGGGATAGTTATCATTCAAAATCACATGCACGCCTTCTGGAGAACAACGTATCGTAGCTCGGAAATGCTTGAGCATATCAAGACCCACAATATTGTCCGGCGTGTTAGGGGAAAGCAAAAATTGACATGCAGCAGAGAATTTATCAACGTGAAATGCAAGTGGTTGTGACAGTGGGCTAAGGGATGGTGTCCCATCGAATTCTATCAATGTGATTGTTAAGCCAGACAGGGGAGCCCTTGGAACCAATTGTTTGGACAGGGCGCTACGAGTAGCTCCTGTGTCAACCAAAAACCGATCAGTGGAACCCAAAACATAGGGACCCTTCTGATCTACTGGGACTTCAACTGATTCCTTACCCCATCCTAGGCATTCCTATGCATAAGCAGAATCCTTCAAATCAGCAGTTGAATAATCAGACATTTGATATTGGTTTCGTCTATCAAAAGTATTAGAAGAATTGTGAGTATGCTTGACTGCCTCAAACCTAGTGCGATCATCCATACCTCCCCTATGTCCTGAATTCCCCGGACGGCTTCTCATTTGTCCTCGACCACGCTGATACTGCTGAGTACGCAAATGTGGACATTCAACAGCCCAATTTCCAATCTCCTTACAATAAGCGCACTGATCAGAAGATAAAGTAGCTCGGGGAAAAGAGGGTGAGCCAGGGCGATACATTGCACGTCCGCCTCTGCCACCACCTCTATAGGGTGGACCATAAACCTGAGCTAACATAACCTTCGTTTTTAAATCCTTAGCCTTTTTATCCTCGTTGCCCTTAGCTTCCAATTCCTGACGTTCATAATACTGAGCCATAGTCAATAGAGAGACTGGGGAAGACGTAGTCCATGAACTCTCGCTGGCCTTTAGGCGACTAGCTATTCCTGGCAACATGTTCGCGACAAATTTATCGACAAACAGATGCCTGCCCATGTCATCTGTCAATGACTGGCCACTAAAGTCGTGGAATGTCTCCTCATAACGTGTAAAGAAGTCAGAGACCGATTCATCTGCCTTTTGCTTACAGGATGCTAACATAGTCCAGTCTATCTTTTTAGGAGGAATGAGAGTTTTCAATTTAACTATTATAGCCTTTGGAAGGTCTAACATTTCTTGTTGCGGTTTCTGTGCGGGTTCCCTTTCTGCATCTATCCTCTCTAGTTACTTCCAAAGATGTCCAAAAGCTGCATGATCATCTACTTTACGAATAGACCTCCACATATCAGGGGGTAGGATAAGCCAAAAAACATATCAATATCAGACAAAGTCATAGTACAAGAACTAATAGCTCCTTCAACTTCTTCATAAAAAGCAGCCGGATTTTTCCGCGGATCAGGCAAAGCAGCTTTAAGAGCCATAACATCCGCTCTACTCCAAGGAGTATAGACCCAATTATAAATAAAATATCCCTTCGCATCAGTTGAATCTTTATCGTCATTCGTGCCCGCACCCCTAGGAGGGACATACAAAGGCGCAGCTTCACGCATTGGTTTCCCATGAACTACAATATCCTTATCTGTCCCTGGATCGTCATCCTGCGGCACAGGGGTCCGAACTGTTTGTTCAGCTGTAGTAGCTGGCTTTTTCTCCTCTTGCAAACAGAATACACCAGCTCGCAGTTTAACCATGCATCTAATTAAGTCAGCCACCTGGGAAGGGAGAAAAAGACCGTCACTCAACTGTTTATGATCATTTTTTATATCAACAGGCTCTAATTCTTTGGAATGTTTCCTGAATCTTTCAATTACTTCTCCAGTAAACGACTCTGTAAAATATAACTGCTCTGCCTCCGGCCATTGCTGAACTTGCGCTATAAGATCTGGAGCAGAAGTGTCACCACGAGCTGCTTTTCGGGCAGTAGATCTAAGAGTGGCCGCACGATCAGCCGTCATAAAAGAGCGAGTCTGTTGTTTAGTGTCCGATCCTGACTTTTCCTGATCTGAGAGAGAGATGTCATCATCAGAATCAATCTTGGGGGCAGAGGGAAAAGTCTAAGGAGGCGGAGAGCAATCTAAAAGAATTGAATCATCATGTGGTTTATTAAGTAGAGGATAAAGGGGGCGCCGGACAGGGTATTGGCCATTTACCTGTAAACGACGCTCCCTATCCTCTCTCTCTTTTATTTCCTTCATTTCTGTATTTTTCAGCTACAGCGCTTTCGCATAGATATTTTTGCGCTGTTCTTTTTCTGCTAAAGCTTGCTCTCTTCTCACTTGTTCAGGCACTTCTTTCTCCCACATTCGTACAGTCAAACATATCTTGTCTACTTTTGCGCTTAAACATACATTGTTCCACATACTGAATTTTTCTAAGATCAAATGACCCATTTATAGGCCATTGCAACTCAGGATCCTTGCTGGTATATTTATTCCATAGTGCACTATACATTAAAGAAGAAATACCGTTTTTAATGTACATATCCCTATTTGGTGTCCCCTCAGGGGGAGCCGGCTGATTCTGTTCTAGATCCATATTGGTACCTCCAAGAAAGCAACACATTCTACGAAGTGTGCTTGAAACAGGCATGCCAAGAATATTGTAGCATATACAATATTATTCGCCAAGTGACACTTAACACAATGTGTACCGTTCAAGTTTTCAAAGTTTAGAGAAAAATCTCCTCATTACCCGCCTATATAAATTGCAATTTATATATATCCAAACAAATCCAAGATTTTGGCCAAACAAACAAGAAGTGTCGCATCAAACGACCTTACCAAGCAAAAGTCTCCAGCCTCCAACTGCCAAGTTCTGAATCGACCAATTGGTCTCTGCACGACGAACGCCAGAAGGGATCTCAGTCGAGGACCGGCACCACCTGGAGGGTCAAATCGGGAAAATCGGAAAAGCACCTTGGCTTGCTAAGACACGGGTCTCCTCATGCAGTGATCATCCGTAGCGAGATTCCAATCCTCCGTCAAGACCACTCCGTCGGGCATCCGAGTCGCCGATGAGCCCCACGTGATGGGCGCCAATTTGTAGAAGTAGACCTCACCAAGGCCTACCGGTGCTAGGGGTTCGCCCTTCTTTGCGCTCTAGTCCTCAGACCAATAAATAGAGATTGGCACAGAAGCTGGAATATCAAAACAATAGTTTATTAAACCTCATGAGTGGAACTACATCTATACAAAACCCTCAGGCGGTGTATGAGGTAGCACAAGGAGCACATAAACTGTGGGTCTTTTATACCCACTCAAGAGCTCAAAAGGAGGCGGTACAAGCACACACAAGAATAGCTATTCACATGTATGGACATACAGAAAATGCTCAGTCAACAAAGTAGGAGGAGAATGAAGTTGCTGACATCAGTTAGAGCAGCCTGACATTTACAGACTAAGACAGGTGCATGAGCAGCTACAGACTTTTCTGAGCATGTACAGTGTTACAGGAGCTAACTATAGATAGTTATTCTAGTAAAGCACAAGGGTAGGCAACAGCGAAGACGGAAGGAGCACATGGTCAACTAAAATGGCTGCCAAAACAAAATGGCTTCAGCTCATGCTAACAGTGATCTCTGCCAAACTTCCACATAGCGATCCGGCAGCGTTATTCCCATGACCCACCGAGCAGCTTCCAGGAAACCAAAGTCTTTGGTTTAAAGTGGGAGTATGGTTGCAAAGCTGAAACTTAAAGGAATTGATGGAAGGGCACCACCAGGAGTGGAGCCTGCGACTTAATTTGACTCAACACGGGAAACCTCGCCCAGACATGGAAAGGATTGATAGATTGATAGCTCTTTCTCGATTCTGTGGGTGGTGATGCATGGCCGTTCTTAGTTGGTGGAGCTATTTGTCTGGTTAATTCCGATAACAAATGAGACTCCTCCATGCTAACTAGTTACGTGACCCCCAGCGGTCGGCGTCCAACTTCTTAGAGGGACAAGTGGCATTCAGCCACACGAGATCGAGCAATAACAGGTCTGTGATGCCCTTAGATGTCCGGGGTTGCACGCGCGCTACACTGAACGGATCAACGTGTGTCTACCCTTCGCCAACAGGTGCGGGTAACCCGCTGAACCCCATTCATGATAGGGATTGGGGAGTGCAATTATTTCCCATGAACAAGGAATTCCCAGTAAGTATGGGTCATAAGCTCCCATTGATTATGTACCTGCCCTTTGTACTCACCGCCCGTCGCTACTACCGATTGGATGGTTTAGTGAGGTCCTTGGATTGGCCCCACCGGGGTCGGCAACGGCCCTTTTCGAGCGCCGAGAAGACAATCAAACTTGACTTTCTAGAGGAAGTAAAAGTCGTAACAAGGTTTCCGTAGGTGAACCTGCGGAAGGATTATTAATGGCGGAGCGGCCCGAGCAACGGACGGCGCCAGCCTGAAACCCTTGGCCACCTCCTGTGAGCACACCCTAGGCACAGGGCACGGCCCTGCTCTTGTGCGCTCCAGCTGGCGGAATGGTCCATGGCCGCATGGGGCGCTTGGGTGAGGACCGGGCCTCGGCAGGTCTTCCTCTGCCGGGGGAGGACTTGACCGACCGAGGGACAGGGGACGGGGGGTGGCCCCTGGCCCCTGTCCCTCTCTCTGGGAAGGGCACAGCGGTGGGTCCTCTTGAGAAATAACCCACGCTCACCCAGCACGACCCACGCAGTGGGGGGAAACTGA
The DNA here is from genome assembly GCA_963921515.1 of Calotriton arnoldi. Lineage (NCBI taxonomy): Eukaryota > Metazoa > Chordata > Amphibia > Caudata > Salamandridae > Calotriton > Calotriton arnoldi. The sequence goes on along the minus strand of CAWUFW010002489.1, from coordinate 859,251 downwards.
ATGGCAGTGCCTCCCAGGGCTGGGACCACCCCCCACCCTGAAAGGCCCTGCCACCCCAGCCCTCCCGTGCCAGAGTCCTGGCCCGTCCGGGCTTCGGGCGACTGAGGAGCGGTCTTTCTCACGCAGCATGGCGGCCTGTAAGAAAAGAAACCAAGGGCCTGCAAGGGGATCCCCGGCTGCACTTGGTGGGAGGCGTGAGGGATGGGGAACCGCCTGGCTCTCCTCTTCCGGTGCCTCTGAACTGGGCAAGGGTGGGGTGGGCTTCCCACCAACCCGCTGGCATGGCTCAGGGCTGCCTGGTGATGGACAGCTGACGTGCAGGTGGGGTGACCCTCCCTCGTTGCCAGGTACCCGGTTTGACCTGGTCCCGTGCGGCTGGGCCGAGGGGTTTGAAGACTTGCACGGTTCTTCCAGGTTACCCCAGGAGGGACTGGTGGCGGTGGGGCTGCTGCCTGCTCCTGTCGCTACGGGAGCCCCCTCGCCTGTGGGTGGGCGGGGGGACTTACGGGCAGAGCACCTGGTAACGCTTTTTTCTTCCAATGGTGCAGTCTGACTCCCAGAGGGGAAGTCTTGAACGGGGTGCCCAGGCCGTCTCACCACACGGGCGGTGTATGGATGGCATCGCCTTCCTCCCGTCTCTCCTGCACCCGCAGGTGGGCGAACGTTTTCAAAAAGTTGCCTGTGACTCTTGGCGGTGGATCACTTGGCTCGCGCGTTGATGAAGAATGCAGCTAGCTGCGAGAATTAGTGTGAATTGCAGGACACATTGATCATCGACACTTCGAACGCACTTTGCGGCCCCGGGTTCCTCCCGGGGCTACGCCTGTCTGAGGGTCGCTCGATTGTCAATCGCCCTGGCGCTTCCCCGGGATGCGGATGGGGCCGTCGCAGGGTTAGCTCCACATCCATTCATCCCCCCACAAGGTCAGACCCCCAGATCGCTGGTGGCAGGGTCCCTCACCGGGTCCTGTTGTGGAGGTACGCCACCGGCGCACCTGGCCTTGCCTACCCGCCTCCGGCGGGGAGGGGGAGCTGGTGACCGGTCCACCCCGGGCCCGTCCCGGGGCGCCTGGCTGCGTGCCGCGAGTGGCTGTCTGTGGTGTCCCACCGGCTGCCCGTGCGCACGTGCCTTGGGCGCCCACCTCTGCAGCTGGCTTCCCGGGGAGGGCGAACCCCCTCCAGATCTGATCCGGGGAAGGAGGGCATGTGCTGCTGGGACGACAGGCCCCTGCTCTCGCAGGGGCCTGGCCTTCCTCGGCAGCTCCCCCCGACGCTTCAGCGTATTTTCCGACTACGGCCTCAGATCAGACGTGGCGACCCGCTGAATTTAAGCATATTACTAAGCGAAGGAAAATAAACTAACCAGGATTCCCGCAGTAATGGCGAGTGAAGAGGGAAGAGCCCAGCGCCGAATCCCCGCCCGGCGGCAGGTGCGGGAAATGTGGCATACGGACGTCTGACTCCCCGGCATCGCTCAGGGGGCCCAAGTCCTTCTGATCAAGGCTCACCCGGCGGACGGTGTTAGGCCGGTAGCAGCCCCCGGCGCACCGGGATCGGGTCTTCTCGGAGTCAGGTTGCTTGGGAATGCAGCCCAAAGCGGGTGGTAAACTCCATCTAAGGCTAAATACGGGCGCGAGACCGATAGCCAACAAGTTCCGTAAGGGAAAGTTGAAAAGAACTTTGAAGAGAGAGTTCAAGAGGGTGTGAAACCATCTAGAGGTAAATGGGTGGGATCCGTGCAGTCCGCCTGG
>CAWUFW010002489.1:685000-847500 GCA_963921515.1 Calotriton arnoldi | reverse complement strand
GCTCTGCTGGCGTAGCGGAGTTCTCTGCCCACCCCTAATGTTGAGTGAATGTTATGTTCCATATAGGTACCCTAATATAGGTTCAGGTAGTCACCTAACCCTTCACCTATATTTTCCCTACCATTACACTACATAACGATTCTTAGTACTGACCTTTTACCTAGTTAGGGTAATGTTCAAAGATGACATGGGGTTTTCTCCAAAAAGCTTAAGCCTCATTCATTATGCATGAGGAATCACAGCAGGACAGCAGGCCTAGCATCTCCTGCATAAAAACTATGTACAAAGGTCATTCCTTCCGTCATCCCAGTCCGACATGACCCAGCGAGGTATATCCCCAGGGGGTAAACACTTGGGTATATATATACCATTTCTTGGTAAGGTGGTCAGAGGAGAAAAGGACTTCCATGCCGACACACTGACGCTATACTCTGAGGGGTATATTCACAAGAACGTGTGATAACTACCGCAAGAGTAGCGTAACGCAACTTCCAATAACGCAGCCTATCACCGGAAAATAACCCCGTGTCAACGTGGAATTCACAAGGTGGTAGCATGCGATAGTCACCAGATAACGCGTCAAATGTCAGCGTGAAAATCAACGCCACGCCGAAAAAATGCGTAACGCGAACGCGAGAAATCATGCGATGAGGCCAATCGCAGTACAAAAAGTAGCGAAAACTAGCCTCAGGCCTGCAAATCCCACGAGGCTGGCGGGAAATTGCACCATGAAAACCACAGACACAACACACCAGAAACAAGCCAAAGCACGTAGCAACATGGATGCACCCTGACCCAGCACAGAGGGTAACGTGAACCCCACAACCCCCACAGACCAAAAACAAGGAACAACTGGCTCGGGGAAGGCCAAGGAGAAAAGGGGGAGGAATACAGGGTGCAGACCGCAGGAAAACAAGACCAAGGCCACGGAGGTGACAGAACACTACCAGCAACTGACCCACAAGCAGACCATCTGGAACGCAGTCGGAGTGCCCAGGAGGCCAATCCAGGAGGCCAAGAGGCGCCGGCAGGATGTGACAACCTAAACCAGGTACAAACCCGCTGCCAATAGGAAGGCAGCAACGGCGACAGGAAGTGGCAGTCCAGCACCACAGGAGGAGCTGGAGGAAACCCAGGCCACAGTCATCAGTGTGGAGAGGGTGCAAGGAGTAGGGAGTACGGACACAGCTCGAGAGGACCCGACACAACAACAACAGGGTGAGGATCCAACAGGGACTGGGGGGACGGGGGGTGATGGGCACAATGCCACACATGCACAATGAGGTGTAACACACTGCACACCCACAATTACCCAGGGACATGTCCCCCATCCCCGTGGCACACTGCAGCACACACACACAGCAACCACAGCACATACCATGACAATGTGGCACAAAGTGCAACACCCACACTGCAGAACAGGGGACACAACTGGGTCCACCCATGCGCAGAAACAGAACAATCACATTGGACAGAGCAGGCAACTGTGAGATGCACATCTACCCCTACAACCCTACATCAGCCATGTAGGCCAAATGTACACTGTCCCAACTCAAATAGCCACCACCGCCCAAACAGTCACAACGTACATTGTCACACAGTCTGCATGTCGACAAGAACAAGGCACCAACACAATGCCAACATGTACATCCCCTTCACAATGCAGAGGGACAAACAACACCTCCAGCAGGTCAGAACAGACAACCCATCAGTGATGCCCGAGACAAACACCACACCCCCGACACCGATGCCCTACAACAGCCCATGGACATCCCACACAACCCACCACCAGGACCAGGGCAGACAAGCTACTCAGAGGAGAACCCAGCCCCTGCAACAGACCACACAGCATGTAGCACCTGCAATCACGGTTGCCTCACAACACTTCACCCACCCACCCATGGCACCCCAATGCCAGGTGGCAGAACACCAAAAGGAGGTGGCCCAACAGGTGAGGGTGTAGCTGAAACCATGGAATGCGAACTAGAACACATACGTGGGTGTCCAATACCCTTCAGGGACCACCTACACCCCACAAAAGAGACCCACACCCCCACAGAGACACATGCACATATCATGTTGAACTGGCAACGGGCACGTGCACCCGGCCCCTTTATTGGCAGGGCCACATGTACAGTGACGCCTGTGCTGGATGTGTGTGGGGTGAGTATAAGCCAGCCCGCACGGAGTGCTTGGTGCTGGAAACAACCTGAACAGTGGACACCAGTGTAATGGAAACAGAAAACACCAGCATAACAGAGTCAAATGCAGAGCAACATGGAGGGATCGGGAGTAAGGACAGAGGTCACCCAATACTCAGTCAGGAGGTTCCGTGAGTTGCAGTGCACTGAGGTAGGGGCACTAGAGAAGAGCGCGCTCATGTGAAGAAATTGCTAGGATTGTGTCCCTTCGGGTTAGTCCTGATGCAGATGCAGTGGGGTGTGTTACACCTGCATCAACTTCCTCATCAACGTCCCAGGTCTCCCACACTGCCTGAGGTGACAGTTGCATCCGCAGTCCACAGTGCAATACCCAGTATTAGATCCGGGTGTGTAGCTTGACTACCACCACCAGTCTGCATTCCTGCCTTGGGGCTGTTGCCACCTGCCCTCCCATTGTCTGTGCCTTCTCTCGTCCGCACACTTGACACATCCTCCTCATCATGGTCCCAGGCCTTCCCCACTGCATGAGGTGACATTGCTGCGCAACCTCACAACAGCACAAAACTTAATCAGTAATGGACAATGGCTTGCGGTGCACTGAGTCACTGGCACCTGGAGTGCTGAGCAGGGTAGCAGGCTGATGATGGCATCCACAACAGGTCTGAGCAACTCCGTAGGTCTGTCAGGACCACCCTTTCGACTCTGGCAGATGGCGGTTGGAGGTGGTCCTTGCGGTGGTGGTGTGTGCCTCCTGTGGTGATGCGATGTCCGGGCCGGTCAAGACTCGATGCTTTGTGTGGGCCCTGGTGGCACGCAGTTGAGGCCGGAGGATGCGGACAGCGCAGGGCTACAGACACATGGCGTTGATGACCCCAAGACCATTGCTAGAGAGGCCATTCAATGTCCCAGATGGAGGGGTCCCAGGCCTGAGCAGCACAGAGTTAGTGGCCCCGGATGCATTGCGGCCGGCACAGGCACCCAGCCACAGGACGGTGACTTGCAGTGCAGTCAGATGGGCCATGCGACCTGAGCGGGTCCCCATCAATGTCCGGGGTGTATGTTGCGGAGGGTTTCGGGGGACAGTGGAAGGTGCCCTCCAGGGCATGATGCGGAAGGTCTGATGTTATCTGGAAGCAGCAAATGGAGGAGTGGAAAGCGCAACCATCGTTTCCACAAACAATTTGATATCAGCTACATGAGGATGAAAACTAGCCCCTAGTCCATATACTCAAACGCCACCAATGTATGACCAGTCAGTGTCCATGAATGTCGGGGAACAAACTTAGTGGCACAGGTGCTGAGAGGGGATGCAGTCTGCGATGATGCCGGTACACAGATGTGAACTCCAACATTGCCAAATCAAGACTCTGTGACCTACTGGACCGCAGTGTAGGCCGGAGGCAGTAGTCAGCATGGGCCCACAGACACGTGTCGTGTGCTTGTGATGCATTCGTTTGCTTCACTGATAGCAGGGAGTTTAGTGATATCACACCTGCAGTAGACATCCGGTCACTGCCATGGTGTAATCAAGACTCAGTACAAAATGTGTGACCTACCTGACCGTGGTGTAGGCCTGAGGCAGCGGTCAGCACGGCCCATTCGCCGAGTGTCTCCAGCATAGATTGGATGGCCCCACCAGCCTGCGTAGTTCAGGTTCAGTGGCACCACGTGTTAAGGTCACCTCCGTGTATGTGACCCGGCATTCGTCCGGACTGAGCCGCATCTTCCTCTTACACCTCTCCGTGCGACCACTGGTGTGGACTCCGACATTCATGCTTTGCGACTAGGTGCTGGATGTGTGACCTATTGGTCAGCAGTATAGTCCTGGTCCCTCATCCACGTGTTGCCGGCTGGCGTTGAACAGGGTTAGTGGCACCACGTGTCGCAAGATGCCCATATGGAACTATGCCTCACTGATCGGGGGGGTCTGGTGCTGTGGCCGCTGGCCTGGATTTGGGGTCACTGCCATTCATGACTCAGGACACAGTTTCACATATGGGACCTACTGGTCCGAAGAGTAGGTGGGGCGGCAGTGGAGTAGGTCAACAAAAAAGGAATAAAGCGGGCTTGTGTCGTGGTGGCCGTGATGGTCTGAGGTGGCTGCCAAGGTCTCGGGCCTTGGCTTGGGGCTTGCGCTGGCACATGGTGGGCCCTCCTTGACACACGCCGGTGTCGGAAGGTGTTCAGTGTGGCCTGGCTGCGCAGGGGCTGGCCTGACGGGTTTGTGGTCCCGCGTGCCGGGGTCTGGCAGGTGCACATCGTCGCAGGCAACTCCGCTCACGAGGATGGCATCGGCCTCGTGGCGAGGTGGTAGATGCCGCCCTGGCAGAGACGTAGGTCTTTCCGGAAGAGGACCACGCCCAGGCCTACATGCTTTTTATTCACACCCCTACGCTGGCGTGGCGTACGCCGGGCCATCCCACTCTGCTGACACTTAGGGGGGGCGTAACAGGCAACATTTCCGCGAGGTCCCCCACCAGCTGGGGTGACATGGTGGCATCCACTGTCCACTACACTCCATACGCAAGCGGTGTATGTCGCCATGGATATGGGTGTGTTCTGCATACTGCTAGGTGTCCAGCACATCTCCGGCACTCTTGGCATTGTGTACTTTCCCAATCATGGTTCTACTGCATCCTTCACACATGCCTGGTTGCCACCTCTCCCCACATTCGGATATTATGTGGCTGAGGTGCCATGCCGTTGCTGGTTATGTTCAGGGCCTGCCCATGTGGACATTGTAAGTTGTTCTGTCGTGTCTGGTGGGTGGGCATATTGTTGTGCCTGTTGCATGTGATTTTGTGACGTGTGCATTGCCAGCGTTGTGAGTTGCATGTTTGTGGAGTTGAGGTGTGTGGGGTGTTCATTTGTATATTGCCAAGGGGCTGTGCATTTCCCTTTTTGCCATCCTGGGAACGCTGGTTGATGATGGACTGTCGGAGGATGAAGGTATCATGTACACTGGCTGTGTATTTGAAGGCAACATTGTTGGGTGTTCCACAGTGTTCTGTTGTTGCCTGCACATTGGTGTGAGACGTGTGCTTCCTGTTGCGGTGATTGTGTGCTGTGTCACCAGGGGGCACAGGTAGTACTGTTGTAATTTGGCAGCACTTAAGTTAAGCATTAGCTGAAGACAGCCTGTATTCAGAGGCTAAATTGTCCGCTTTGTGGAATCCATTTTGTATTTCTGGCAGCCATTTTGGTTGCCATGTGCTGCCATGTGCTCGCCATGTGCTCTGTCCTACCTTCCTGTTAACAGCTCTTGAAATCTGCCTAGAGACAAGTTATATTTAGTTCCTTTTGCTTTGCACATGCTCAGTTGAGCTTGCAGCTGTTCCAAGTTTATAAATGTCAGGATGTGTCTACTAGAAGTAGAAACTGTTAGCTCCACCCACTTGTCGACTGTGCATTTTCTGTATGACCTTATATGTACCTAAAACCAGCATTTGTGTTTGTACCGCCTTCATTTGAGCCCCTGTGAGGGTATAAAAGGACCAAGGTCCTTCCATTCAGTGTGCTACTTCATGCATTACTGAAGGGTGATGTGTGAATGTAACTCCACCTCATGAGGTTTAATAAACTCTGTCTTTTCTATTTCAGTTTCTGTGCCAACTTCTTCCTAAGTGTCTGAGGTCTCTGTGCAGAGAAGGGAGAACCCCTAAGCACTGGTAGGCCTTGCTGAGGCTCACTACTACAAATTGGCGCCCAACGTGGGGCTCATCGGCGACTCGGATGCCCGAATGACTGGTCGAGACGAAGGATTGGAATCTCGCTTTTGGACGCAATCGCTGCCTGAGGAGACCCGAGTCTTGGCACCTACGGCGTTTTTCCTTTCTTTCTGATCTGACCATCCCGGCGGCGCCGGTCCTCGACTGAGATCTCTTCTGTTGATTCGCTGTGCAGTGACCATTTGGTCGATTTGAGAACTTGGCAGTTGGAACCTGGACACCATTTGATTGGTAAGAGCCGTTTTGCGGCACTTGCTGTTGGTTTGATGCCTTTGATTGGTAAGGTAGTTTTAGTAACACTTACTGTGGCTTTGTTTGTATGATTGGCCAATTTTGGAATTTATTTTGTAATTATATATGTATTTGTAGGAGAGTAGGATCTGCCTCTTATGTTGCCCCCACTTTTTTTCTGATGTTAGCACTGGTTTCTGGCTATAGTCTGGCTGGGTCCCTGCCAATCAGGGCCCCAGCCTCTCTGTTCTCTCTAAACGACATGGAGTGCACTCTAGGTGCACTAGTGATTGGATACTGTGGTGCCTTATGAGTCCCTAGTATATGGTACCTTAGGTACCAGGGGCATAGGTACTTCACAGGCCTACCAGGGGCTGCAGCATGTATTATGCCACCCCTGGGAAGCAGACTAAATCTGACACCACAGGCCTGCTACTGCAGCCTGGGTGAGGTGGTGCTAGCACTCCTCACTGAGATATAGGTTTCCTATATCTCTCCTGCACACACATATAAACCTATCAGTCACCCCTAAGGCAGGCCCTATCAATCCTGAGGGCAGGGTGCTTGGCTTCTATGTGAGGGGGTGCCTCTGCCTGAGCAGGGCCCCTCTGCAGCTCTCAGAGTCTATTCTCTGGTGCTGTTTGTGGATGCGGTTAAACCATATACTCTTAAGTGCATTATATCCTCGCGGTAAAATGCTAACTTTGGAATGGCTGCATCAAAACATGTCGTGTTTGGTGTCAAACATCTTGGAATACTACCCCCCGCCAATCCTGGTGGCGGGGGTAGCATTCCACCCTTCTAGAGGGATAAGACATGTACCTGCTGTGGAAACGCGGTAGAATCCTGAAGAGCCCTGGCATCACAAAATGGATGCCACCAGTCACAGACACTGGGCTGCCCTCCTGCTGATGACCGAAACTCACAGTGGAGGAAGCCCAACAATAGGCATCCTGTCACAGGGAGGTGTAACCACCTCCCAGACAGGGTTTAGTGTATTGGGGCTGGGTGGGTGCACTCTTAGAGTGCTTTGAAGTCCTGCACTGGGGGAGCAGAAGGCTCCTCTGTGCATATGCCAGTTCAAACCGGCTCAGGGGCTACCTGCCCCTGCTCTGGCGCGAAACTGGACAAAGGGAAGTGGGTGTAGCCACCCCCTCCCTTGACCCTCCCATAGGTGGGGTCATAGAGCTAGTCCATCCCCTCTTTTTAGTATAAGAAGGGGAACCCTTGAACTTGCTAGTTAGATAACCCCTGGACGACGCTCTACAGAAGAATCCTGGCCCTTCGACGTTCCACTACCTTTGGAAGACAGAAGAATCTCCCTTGGAGTCAAGGAGTGACTCCCTGCTTGGCAGGCACCAAAAACGACAACGACGGTTGCAAACTATGCCGCTCCCGCCGGAGTCCGAAGTCCCTGCAGCCCAAGAAGTGGATTTCCTGACTTCTCCAAGGCCATCGTGAGTCCCCAGCGAAGCTGAGGCAAGTGGACCCCACGAGTGATGAGGAACCGCGACCCCTGGGTACCGTGCACTATTGTCAAGTGCAACCCCTTCACAACGTTCTACAAACTTGTGCTTTGGACCACGTGTGGTCCCGACCTCCAGCAGGAATCCCTCCGAAGATCGGAGGCCTACACCATCCCGAGTGACCGTGGGCCCCTGTTGAGTGATTCCGCCCGAGGTGTCTTTGCGATCCCTTGCCAGCTGGCTCGTGGGTCCCCAGAAGACTTCTTAAAGAAACCAAAGGGCTCCCCTGGTTGCTCCAGGCCTGCCCTGACTTACCCTCGCTGGGTGAGTCCCTCAGACCTTGCTGGTCTGTGCCATCGACTTTTCTTCATCTCCCCGAGACTTGCTGTTGCCAAGGCTTGTTGGCTCCAATCGAGTTGCCGACACCGCAGTAAGCTGCAGACTTCGTGGGACACACAGAATCCAGCTCCTGGTTGTCGTCGACGCCTCCTGGACCTCGTGGCTGAAGAGTCAAGGCACCTGCAACCGACCTGAATCAACCGACGACGGTGGGCATCCATCTTCCTTGCCCCGGGTCACTGCCAAGTGACTTTGAACACTGTCCCCTCTGCTTTCAGGTCATCCTTCTTCAGAATCCAGGCTTGGATTCCACCGGACACTTCTTCAGCTCCCGCAAGCAGCAAGTCTTCTTTGTTCGCCATTGAAAACGACGCCGCGACCCGACACCAAAGGACACCTATGCACCCGGCTTCCCTGGGTGAGGTAACTCCAGCACTACGGTGCTCCTGTGGGTGTGGGCCCTAGAACTACTTACCCTGTAAGTGACTTACCTGTAGCTTCCTTAGAAGTGCCCTTAATCTCTTACTTTCCCAGTGTGACTCGTGCACTGACTCGTACCTGGTTCGCGGCTGTGTCAGACACACCGCGTCCAACTCCCTTGCAATCCTATCTGAAACCGTATCCTTCGACTCGTACGAGTCCGATCGGTGTGTTCGCCTCGAACACGCAAGGGGCCTTTTCCATTGAAATCTCTATCGCGTCCAAGGGCATAGACTCGTACAGGACTCACCTTGGTGCCCAGACACCGCGTCCGTCCCCTGTGGGTCTCCTACAACTACCTGGGGTGGTTCTTAGGGGTCCCTCGATTCTAGATGCCCTAGACCTAGGTCTAGAACCTGAGATTGTGATATTCAATTGTGCTTAACTTATTGAGAAACGTTGATTTGTGCATATGTTTGTCTTCTAATCTCATAAAGAGATTAGTAGAGAGTTATTTAGAAATAAATACATATATATTTGATATATATACCTGTGTGGTGTCTTTTCATTTGGTGATTCAAGAGATTATATGGTAAAACAAGCTGCTTTACATTCCTTCAAGACTTAGCCTGAAGGCTGCTCTCCACAGCTACCACTAGGATAGCTTTCTTTAAAAGGTTGTCTTAAACCTATCTACCATAAGAGTCGATTTGCCCTGGTGCAAGGTGTCCACTTTAATTAGTGAACAGCATATACCAGGCCAACTTCTCACATTGGTGGGCAGCGTGTGGGATTCCAGCTTGCCATTGTTTTACCAGAAAATCTCTATTTGAATTACTAACTGAAAACCATTATAGGTACTCAAGGTACATATAAAGTCAAGCTTAGTATCAATAAGTTCTACTGAACTTAGAGCTGTGTGCCAAGGGATAGCACACCCTTTCCACAGCTCAAGCTAGGATCAGTAGGCCACAAACTAGTGTAGGTAGTACAACACTGCACAACACTAGAATGTCCTTAAAGGGTGGACCCAGTGGATCCACTCAGCCTCAGTATAAGGACATGGCTTTCTCTGACTTGAGAGCCATGTGTGTTGAAAGACACCTGAAGCTAGGACAGAGTCCCTCAACACTGCACCTGATAGATCTGCTGACAGCAGATGACCTTAGATTGGCTCTAGGAGCTAAAGGGTCTGAATCAGTGGGTGGGTCAGTCATAGTATCTGGGTCAGATGATGAAAATCAGAATGACCAAGACTCTGTGATTGAAGGGCCAGGCTTCAAGGGGCCTGAAAAGGACAGAGGAATTCTCCCTAAGAGAACTGACAGAGAGGAGGAGAGGCACAGATCCCCTTCCAGGGAATCTGACCACTCTTATCACTCTGGCAGAGAATTTGTCCAGCAGAGGAGCTCATACTTTTCCTTAAGAGAGACCTCCTCTGAGAGAAGGTGCAAACTGCTCCAGTATGAGGAAGCCAAAGTGGCCCTCAGAACCAAGCAGTTGGCACTGGATAGGGAAGCCCTGGAGATCCAGAGAGCTTCTAGAAGAGAGGGGTTAGAACCCCTGGTGGCAGCAACAGTGTCCCTAGAGGCAGAGAATATATTCCTGACCATAGGAACCTGAGCAAGGTTGTTCCTCCCTACCAGAGTGGGGATGATATCCACAAGTGGATAACTGCTATGGAGAGGGCCTGTAGAGTACAGCAGGTCCCCCAAAAGCAGTGGGCAGCAATCTTGTGGCTCTCCTTTTCAGATAAAGGAAGAGACAAGCTCCTCACTGTTAGAGAAGAGGATGCTGATGATTATGAGGTCCTGAAGAGTGCACTGATAGATGGGTTTGGCTTAACCACTGAGCAGTACAGGTTGAAGTTCAGAGATACCCAGAAGGCACAGACTCAGGACTGGACTGACTTTGTTGATTGTGCAACCAAGGCTCTAGAGGGTTGGCTGGTTGGCAGTAGGGTTACTGATTTCAAGGGATTGTATAATCTGATGATGAGAGAACAGATCCTAAATAATTGCCAGAACCAGTTGTTGCATCAGTACCTGGTGGACTCTGATCTGACCTCTCCCCAAGAATTGGGAAAGAAGGCAGACAAATGGGTCAGAACCAGGGTGAGGCAGAAAACCCAGAACCAAGGGGGTGACACTAAGAAGCAAGATCCTAAAGGCTCTGAGAAAGGTGGGGATAAGTCAAAAGACCAGAAGTCTTCACAAGGGCCCCAAAAATCTGCATCTGGTGGGGAGTCACAGTCCAACAAGGGAAAAGGCCAAAAGAAGCCCTGGTGCAAATTCTGTAAACAGAAAGGGCACTGGACTTCTGATTGTACCAAGTCCAAAGACCAAACCACCACCACTCCTGCCCCTAAGGCAACTGTGCCCCCTAGCTCAGCTACTGGTGGAGGTGGTACGCAGAATAAGGGTGTAGTAGGGTTGACCCTGGGTTCTGAAGTGGATTCTGACCTAGTCAGAGTGACCACTCAGGCAATGCTGATTTGTGATGGAAACATTGATATGTCCTTCCTAGTAAGCCCCAGTAATCTGGGCAAGTACAAACAGCAGCCTTTGATAAATGGCAAACAGGCTTTGGCATTTAGGGACACAGGTGCTAGTGTCACCATGGTGGCAGAGGACCTAGTGGACCCTGGACAGATCATCCTGGGTGAAATGTACCAGGTGACCAATGCAAGCAATGTCCAGACCAACCATAGTCTGGCAGTTGTGAATTTCTCCTGGGGAGGGGTAACTGGCCCCAAAAAGGTTGTAGTCAGTGCAGACCTCCCTGTAGAATGTCTGTTGGGCAATGATCTAGAGACTTCAGCCTGGTCTGAAGTAGAGTTATGGACTCATGCTGAGATGTTGGGCATCCCTGCAGAGGTATTTGCTGTGACCAGGTCACAAGCAAGAATGCATGACACTGAACCAGCTCTGGATCCTGGAACAATGGACCAGATGCTTCCCAAGAGGAGGAGCAGTAGGGTTAAGGCAGTGCCTTCCCCTCTGTCTCAGATCAAAGATTCACTTCCAGAGGGAGGTGAAGCAGAACCTGAAGAAGGAACTGCCCCAGAGGGACTTGAGCCTGACCAGGTTGAGTTCTTGGGGGCAGGGGGCCCTTCTAGGGAAGATCTGAGTAAGGAGCAACAGTGCTGCCCCTCTCTTGAACCCCTCAGACAGCAGGCTGCTGCTGAGGCTGCTGGGAGTGCTAGTGGGTCCCATAAAGTTTATTGGGATGAGGGACTCCTATATTCTGAGGGTAGAGACCCAGCCCCTGGAGCCACCAGGAGGTTGGTAATACCTCAGAAGTTTAGGGGTTCCTCTTGACCTTAGCACATGATATCCCTTTAGCAGGTCACTTGGGCCAAAACAAGACCTGGGACAGGCTTGTTCCACATTTTCATTGGCCACATATGTCAGAGGACACAAAGGAGTTTTGTCGCTCCTGTGTCACTTGCCAAGCCAGTGGTAAGGCAGGTGGCACAACAAAGGCCCCCTGATACCACTACCTGTGGTGGGGGTACCCTTTGAAAGGGTAGGGATTGACATTGTTGGTCCCCTTGACCCTCAGACTGCATCTGGGCACAGATTTATCCTGGTGGTAGTGGATCATGCCACCAGGTACCCAGAGGCAATTCCTCTGAGGACCACCACAGCCCCTGTGGTGGCAAGAGCCCTCATTGGAGTTTTCTCCAGAGTGGGTTTCCCAAAGGAGGTCATTTCTGACAGAGGTACCAACTTCATGTCAGGATATCTGAAAGCAATGTGGAAGGAGTGTGGTGTAACTTATAAGTTCACCACCCCTATCACCCACAATGCAATGGTTTAGTTGAACGCTTCAACAAAACCTTGAAAGGAATGATTAAAGGACTCCCAGAGAAGCTTAGGCGGAAATGGGACCTTCTTCTTCCTTGCCTATTGTTTGCATACAGAGAGGTTCCACAGAAGGGGGTTGGTTACAGCCCATTTGAACTTCTGTTTGGACATCCTGTGAGAGGTCCACTATGTTTGGTAAAAGAGGGCTGGGAGTTACCTCTCAAACCCCCAAACAAGATGTGATGGACTATGTACTTGGTCTCCGCTCCCGGATGGCAGAGTACATGAAAAAGGCAACCAAAACCTGGAGGCCAGCCAAGAATTGCAAAAAGCTTGGCATGACCAAAGGCTGTGCTGACTGTATACCAGCCAGGACAGAAAGTGTGGGTGTTGGAACCTGTGGCCCCAGCAGCCCTCCAGGACAAATGGAGTGGCCCCCATACAATAGTTGAACAGAAGGGAGAAGTCACCTATCTGGTGAATCTTGGAACTCCCAGGAGCCCCCTGAGGGTGCTCCATGTCAACAGACTAAAGCCATATGTTGACAGGGCTGACATGAGCTTGCTCATGGCAACTGATGAGGACCAGGAGGAGGAGAGTGACCCTCTCCCTGACCTGCTCTCTCAGAACCCTGATGATGGGTCAGTAGATGGTGTTGCTTTGGCAAGCAGCCTCACTGACCATCAGCAAACTGAGTGCAGACAAGTTCTGCAACAGTTTAGACATATGTTTAGCCTGACCCCTAGTCAGACTACCTGGTGCACCCATGAGGTGGACACTGGGGACAGTCTGCCTGTCAAGAATAAAATCTACAGGCAACCTGACCATGTCAGGGACTGTATCAGGACTGAAGTCCAGAAAATGTTGGAGTTAGGCGTGATTGAGCCTTCAGATAGCCCTTGGGCTAGCCCAGTAGTCCTGGTACCCAAGCCTCATACCCAGGGTGGTAAGAAAGAAATGAGGTTTTGTGTAGACTACAGAGGCCTCAATGCAGTCACTAGGACTGATGCCTATCCCATACCAAGGGCAGATGAGCTGATTGATACTTTGGCCTCAGCCAAGTATCTAAGCACATTTGACCTAACAGCTGGCTACTGGCAAATCAGATTAGCTGATGATGCAAAAGCCAAAACAGCATTTTCGACTCCCTGGTGGGCACTACCACTTTGTGGTGATGCCCTTTGGATTGAAAAATGCACCTGCCACTTTTCAGAGGTTGGTGAATAAAGTTCTGGCAGGGATGGAAACTTATTGCTCAGCTTATCTAGATGATATTGCTGTCTTTAGTTCCTCCTGGCAGGATCACCTGGTCCACCTCAGAAATGTTTTGGAGGCTCTGCAGAAAGCAGGCCTCACTATCAAGGCCACCAAGTGCCAGATAGGGCAGAGTCAGGTTGTGTACCTGGGCCACCTTGTAGGTGGAGGCCAGGTTCAGCCTTTACAGAGCAAAATCCAAACCATAATGGAATGGGTTGCTCCAACCACCCAGACACAGGTGAGAGCCTTCTTAGGCCTGACTGGGTACTATAGGAGGTTTGTCAAGGGATATGGATCTATAGTGACCCCCTTGAATGATCTGACCTCAAAGAGAATGCCAAAAAAGGTTCAGTGGACAGCTAGCTGTCAAAAGGCATTTGAAGACCTAAAGCAGGCCATGTGCACTGCCCCCATCTTACAGAGTCCAGACTACACCAAAAAGTTCATTGTCCAAACAGATGCTTCTGAGCTGGGTGTGGGAGCTGTACTGTCTCAACTGAATGATGAAGGTCAAGACCAGCCAGTAGCTTTTATTAGCAGAAGGCTGACCCCTAGAGAGAAACGTTGGTCAGCTATAGAGAGGGAGGCCTTTGCTGTGGTATGGGCCCTGAAGAAGCTGAGGCCATACTTGTTTGGTACTCACTTCATAGTTCAGACTGACCACAAGCCCCTCCTATGGCTAAAGCAGATGAAAGGTGAAAACCCAAAACTTTTGAGGTGGTCCATTTCCCTACAGGGGATGGACTATACAGTGGAACATAGGCCTGGGACCCAACATGCCAATGCAGATGGACTCTCAAGGTATTTCCACTTTGAACACGAAGACTCAACTGGTCAAGGTTAGTTTAGTGTCCCTGCGTTTGGGGGTTGTGTAGGAGAGTAGGATCTGCCTCTTATGTTGCCCCCACTTTTTTCTGATGTTAGCACTGGTTTCTGGCTATAGTCTGGCTGGGTCCCTGCCAATCAGGGCCCCAGCCTCTCTGTTCTCTCTAAACGACATGGAGTGCACTCTAGGTGCACTAGTGATTGGATACTGTGGTGCCTTATGAGTCCCTAGTATATGGTACCTTAGGTACCAAGGGCATAGGTACTTCACAGGCCTACCAGGGGCTGCAGCATGTATTATGCCACCCCTGGGAAGCAGACTAAATCTGACACCACAGGCCTGCTACTGCAGCCTGGGTGAGGTGGTGCTAGCACCCCTCACTGAGATATAGGTTTCCTATATCTCTCCTGCACACACATATAAACCTATCAGTCACCCCTAAGGCAGGCCCTATCAATCCTGAGGGCAGGGTGCTTGGCTTCTATGTGAGGGGGTGCCTCTGCCTGAGCAGGGCCCCTCTGCAGCTCTCAGAGTCTATTCTCTGGTGCTGTTTGTGGATGCGGTTAAACCATATACTCTTAAGTGCATTATATCCTCGCGGTAAAATGCTAACTTTGGAATGGCTGCATCAAAACATGTCGTGTTTGGTGTCAAACATCTTGGAATACTACCCCCCGCCAATCCTGGCGGCGGGGGTAGCATTCCACCCTTCTAGAGGGATAAGACATGTACCTGCTGTGGAAACGCGGTAGAATCCTGAAGAGCCCTGGCATCACAAAATGGATGCCACCAGTCACAGACACTGGGCTGCCCTCCTGCTGATGACCGAAACTCACAGTGGAGGAAGCCCAACAATAGGCATCCTGTCACAGGGAGGTGTAACCACCTCCCAGACAGGGTTTAGTGTATTGGGGCTGGGTGGGTGCACTCTTAGAGTGCTTTGAAGTCCTGCACTGGGGGAGCAGAAGGCTCCTCTGTGCATATGCCAGTTCAAACCGGCTCAGGGGCTACCTGCCCCTGCTCTGGCGCGAAACTGGACAAAGGGAAGTGGGTGTAGCCACCCCTCCCTTGACCCTCCCATAGGTGGGGTCATAGAGCTAGTCCATCCCCTCTTTTTAGTATAAGAAGGGGAACCCTTGAACTTGCTAGTTAGATAACCCCTGGACGACGCTCTACAGAAGAATCCTGGCCCTTCGACGTTCCACTACCTTTGGAAGACAGAAGAATCTCCCTTGGAGTCAAGGAGTGACTCCCCTGCTTGGCAGGCACCAAAAACGACAACGACGGTCGCAAACTACGCCGCTCCCGCCGGAGTCCGAAGTCCCTGCAGCCCAAGAAGTGGATTTCCTGACTTCTCCAAGGCCATCGTGAGTCCCCAGCGAAGCTGAGGCAAGTGGACCCCACGAGTGACGAGGAACCGCGACCCCTGGGTACCGTGCACTATTGTCGAGTGCAACCCCTTCACAACGTTCTACAAACTTGTGCTTTGGACCACGTGTGGTCCCGACCTCCAGCAGGAATCCCTCCGAAGATCAGAGGCCTACACCGTCCCGAGTGACCGTGGGCCCCTGTTGAGTGATTCCGCCCGAGGTGTCTTTGCGATCCCTTGCCAGCCGGCTCGTGGGTCCCCAGAAGACTTCTTAAAGAAACCAAAGGGCTCCCCTGGTTGCTCCAGGCCTGCCCTGACTTACCCTTGCTGGGTGAGTCCCTCAGACCTTGCTGGTCTGTGCCATCGACTTTTCTTCATCTCCCCAAGACTTGCTGTTGCCAAGGCTTGTTGGCTCCAATCGAGTTGCCAACACCGCAGTAAGCTGCAGACTTCGTGGGACACACAGAATCCAGCTCCTGGTCGTCGTCGACACCTCCTGGACCTCGTGGCTGAAGAGTCAAGGCACCCGCAACCGACCTGAATCAACCGACGACGGTGGGCATCCATCTTCCTTGCCCCGGGTCACTGCCAAGTGACTTTGAACACTGTCCCCTCTGCTTTCAGGTCATCCTTCTTCAGAATCCAGGCTTGGATTCCACCGGACACTTCTTCAGCTCCCGCAAGCAGCAAGTCTTCTTTGTTCGCCATTGAAAACGACGCCGCGACCCGACACCAAAGGACACCTATGCACCCGGCTTCCCTGGGTGAGGTAACTCTAGCACTACGGTGCTCCTGTGGGTGTGGGCCCTAGAACTACTTACCCTGTAAGTGACTTACCTGTAGCTTCCTTAGAAGTGCCCTTAATCTCTTACTTTCCCAGTGTGACTCGTGCACTGACTCGTACCTGGTTCGCGGCTGTGTCAGACACACCGCGTCCAACTCCCTTGCAATCCTATCTGAAACCGTATCCTTCGACTCGTACGAGTCCGATCGGTGTGTTCGCCTCGAACACGCAAGGGGCCTTTTCCATTGAAATCTCTATCGCGTCCAAGGGCATAGACTCGTACAGGACTCACCTTGGTGCCCAGACACCGCGTCCGTCCCCTGTGGGTCTCCTACAACTACCTGGGGTGGTTCTTAGGGGTCCCTCGATTCTAGATGCCCTAGACCTAGGTCTAGAACCTGAGATTGTGATATTCAATTGTGCTTAACTTATTGAGAAACGTTGATTTGTGCATATGTTTGTCTTCTAATCTCATAAAGAGATTAGTAGAGAGTTATTTAGAAATAAATACATATATATTTGATATATATACCTGTGTGGTGTCTTTTCATTTGGTGATTCAAGAGATTATATGGTAAAACAAGCTGCTTTACATTCCTTCAAGACTTAGCCTGAAGGCTGCTCTCCACAGCTACCACTAGGATAGCTTTCTTTAAAAGGTTGTCTTAAACCTATCTACCATAAGAGTCGATTTGCCCTGGTGCAAGGTGTCCACTTTAATTAGTGAACAGCATATACCAGGCCAACTTCTCACAGTATTGCAATACATATAGGCAGGTAATGAGGAGATTTTTCTCTATTTAAAATTGTTTGAACAGCGCAAACGTACGAAGAGTACCTTAAGCGCTACTTTGATTATAATACTGCATATTCTGCACTATTTTTTGCCATGCCTGTTTTCAGCACACTTCGTAGGATGTGTTGCTTTTGTAGTGGTACCAATTTGAGACTTGACGAAGCACAACCAGCCTCCCGGAGGGGACGCCTAATAGGGATATGTATATTAAGTATGGTATTTCTTCTATAATGTACTGCACGTTATGGAATAAATATACTAGTAAAGATCCTGAGTTGCGTTGGCCTATGTATGGGTCATTTGATTTGCGAAAGATTCAGTATGTGGAACAATGTATGTTTAAACGAAAGACTAGGCAAGATATGTTTGATTGTGTGCGAATGTGGGAGAAAGAAGTGCGTGAGCGAATGAAGCGTGAGCAAGCCTTGATTGACAAAGAACAGCGAAAGACCATTTATGCAAAAGCATTAGAGTTAAAAAACAAGGAGATGAAAGAAATTAAAGAGAGGGAAGATAGGGAACGCCATTTACAGGTAACTGGCCAATACGCTGTTAGGCAGCCCCTTTATCCTATCCTTAATAAACCGCAAGATGATTTCTTGTTATTAGATCGTTCTCCACCTCCGTATATTTTTCTTCCGCTCCTCATGAGTCAGATGAGGACTCTTTTCAGACCAGGACAAAGCTCGAGAAACTCGCTCTATGTTATCTGCTGAGCGTGCATCTGACATCAGATCTACTGCGCGTAAAGCCGTTCGTAGTACTACCACTGCTTCTGAACTCTTAGATAGTATAAAAGGATGGCAGGAAAGGGAGCAAATATATTTTACCGATACATTTGCTGCAGAGGTTATTGAACAATTTAGGAAGCATTCGGTAGAAGTGGAGCCCGATGATGTAGCAGCTGATTGTAAACAATTACGTGACGGTCTTTTTGTCTTCTCCCAGGTGGCTGACACGATCAGACGCTTGGTTAAACTGCGTGTTGAAGCAGCCCGCTTGCGAGAGGAGAAAAAGGCAGCAGAAGCAGCTGCACTAGCATCTCAGATCAGCATGGCACGAACTTCTACTCCTGAAACAGATAAGAATGTTGTAATTCATGTGAAACCCATGCGGGAAGCCGCGCCTTTATATGTTCCTCCTAAAGGAACGGGTACAGAGGATGATAAGACTTCTCTTAATGCGAAAGGGTACTTTATTTATAATTGGGTTTACACTCCTTGGAATAGAGCAGATGTTATGGCCCTTAAAAATGCATTGCTTGACCCGCGAAAGAATCCAGCAGCCTTTATGAGGAAGTTGAGGTGCAATCAGCTCTTGTACTATGACTTTGTCTGATATTGATTTGTTTTTTGGATTAATATTACCGCCTGATATGTGGAGAACTGTGCGCAAAATCAATGATAATGCGGCATTTGGAGCATTGTGGAAAGATTTAGAGCTGGTTAGATGAAGATAGAGAACCTGCACAGAAACCGTGTCAGTTAATTTTAAATCTTCCGGCAGCTATATTAGTTAAGTTAAAGACGATCATTCCCCCTAAAAGATAGATTGGACAGTGCTAGCGTCTTGCAAGCAAAAGGTAGGTGAATCAGTTTCTGACTTCTTCACACGCTTTGAAGAAGCATTTCACGATTTTAGTGGCCAGTCATTGACAGATGACACGGGTAGGCATCTGTTTGTCGATAAATATGTCGCAAACCTTTTGCCAGGAATAGCTAGTCACTTAAAGGCCAGTGAGAGTTCATGAACTACATCTTCTCCGGTTTCTCTTTAACTATGGCCCAGTATTAATGAGCGGCAAGAATTAGAAACCAAAGGTAATGAGGACAAAAGTCTAAAGAGTTGAAAACAAAGGTTATGTTGGCTCAAGCTTATGGTCCGCCTTCTAGAGGTAATGATAGAAGTGGACGTGGATCTTATGGTTCGTCCTTTCCTTCCTCTGCCCGTTCGAATTTGTCTGTTGATCAGTGTGCGTACTGCAAAAATGTGGACATTGGCTTTCTGATTCTCCAGTGCTGCGTGCTCAGCAGAATCTACGTGGTCGGGGACAAATGAGAAATCGTTCAGGATATCAAGGGCCTAGAGGAAGCGCGAATGATCGTGCTCGGTTTGATGCTAATACACGTGGGCAGGATGGGTTTAACACTTTTGATAGAAGGAACCAATATCAAATGTCTGACTATGTGCCCTCTGATTTTCAAGACTCTGCTTATGCATAGGATTGCCTAGGATGGGGTAAGGAATCAGTTGAAGTTCCAGTAGATCAGAGGGGTCCCTATGTTACAGCACATGTTTTGGGTTCTACTGATCAGTTTCTGGTTGATACAGGAGCTACTCGTAGCGCCTTGTCTAAACAATTGGTTCCAAGGGCTCCCTGTCTGGCTTAACCATTACATCGATAGGTTTCGATGGAACACCTTCCCTTAGCCCATTGTCACAACCACTTGCATTTGATGTTGATAAGTTTACTGCTCCATGTCCGTTTTTGCTTTCTCCAAACACACCAGACAATATTGTGGGTCTTGATATGCTTAAATATTTTAGGGCTACGATACGGTGTTCTCCGGAAGGAGTACGGGTTATTTTGAATGACAACTACCCTATAATTGAGAGATCTTGTATTGTTAAAGAGGACATTGCACTAGCCTCACTCCCTAGTACTTTGTGGGCTACTTCGGACACTGATGTAGGGCAAATGGTTATTCCACCACTACATATTAGTGTCAAGGAGGGCGCTTTATTGCCAAGACTGCCTCAGTATAAAATTTCTCGAGAAGGAGAAGAAGCACTCACACGTATTGTACATGATTTAATTAAGGTGGGGGTTGTGGAAGAAGTTCCTTACAATGTCTGCAATAGTCCGATTCTTCCCATTTTGAAAAAAGATACTGACACTAGGATCTATAGATTTATCATCGATTTGAGAGAAGTCAACAAGATTGTAGTACCGCAGTACCCTGTAGTATCTGATATAACGACATTGCTTACCCTGGTCCCTCCAACAGCAACTACATTTTCTGTAATTGATCTGAAGAATGCTTTCTTCTCGATTCCTATTCATCCTGATAGCCGATATTTGTTCGGTTTCACTTTGAATAATAGATCATACAGATTTTGTAGAGTTCCTCAAGGCTATACTGAGAGTCCTAGTATTTACAGTCAAGCATTGAAAAGACAGCTTGATTCCTTTACCTTGTCTAAAGGAGTGGCTCTCATACAACATGTCGATGACATCTTGTTGGCAGCTGATACACCTGAGCAGTGTGAGAAATGCACTTTGTCTTTGCTTTCTTTTCTTGCTACACACCACCATAAAGTATCACGGAAGAAATTGCAATATTGTAGACCGAAGGTGACCTATTTAGGACACCTTCTGTCTAAGGAGGGCCGTGCACTGACACCAGATCGCATTCAAGAAATTTTAGACACCCCAGTACCTTCCACGCAGAAAGATGTCCGTGCATTCATTGGTCTGACTTCGTTTTGCAGGCAATGGATATTGGGTTTTTCACACATTGTTAAGCCCTTGCTAGCACTTTTGACTAAAAACACTCCGATTCCCCTTCCATGGACAGATGAATGTCAAAATGCTTTTTGTCAGTTGAGACAAGCTCTTTCCTCTGCACCAGTGTTAGGCACACCAGATTACACGAAGGCTTTTACACTCTATGTACATGAGAAAGAAGGATGTGCATTGTCAGTTTTAGTACAGACACACAGGGACAAACAGCGTCCTTGCGCATACCTTTCTGCAGTTCTTGACCCTGTTGCTCGTGCATTACCTGGGTGTTTCCGTTCAGTTGCAGCGACGGCTGTGTCCATACGTCAGAGTGAAGGGATAGTTTTGTCACACAAACTGTTGGTGCTAGTACCCCATGCAGTAGATGCCCTTTTGAATCAGACTAAGACTCAGCACTTAACTAGTGCTCGTTTGACAGGATACAAATTGACACTGCTAGCACCTCATATTACCTTGAAGAGATGTGCGACACTGAACCCAGCCACTTTGTTGCCATATCCTGCGACTCAGTCTCAGTCAAAGGAGCCTCACGATTGTATATTCCTTACTGAGGAACAGACAAAGGGTCGCATCAATTTGCAAGATACGCCCTTCCAGATGTAGATGGGGAACTGTGGGTTGATGGGTCCTGTCTGAAGTTACCAGATGGCACGACTTCAGCTGCTTATGCAATTACCACGCTTGAGACAGTAGTGGAAACAGCTCGCATACCTCAGAAGTCGGCTCAAGCTGCTGAACTAATAGCTTTGACACGAGCATGTGAGCTTAGCACTGACTTGTGTGTGAACATTTACACGGATAGCCGCTATGCTTTTGGAGTGGTTCATGATTTTGGCCTACTCTGGAAGGAAAGAGGCTTTCTTACATCCCATGGGATGCAGATAATGCACGGAGAGTTAGTGCATAATCTCTTGACTGCACTTACATACCCAAAGAGAGTTGCTATTATGAAGTGTAGCGCACACAAGAAAGTGACTGACAAAATAGGACAAGGCAATGCCTTTGCAGACCGCGTAGCCCGTGAGACTGCGATGCAGCGAAGCACTACACCCATGTACGTAGTGAAATCACAAGCTGAGCGTTGACATGATGCTAGAGAGGAAGTATTGGATATACAGAGATCTGCTTCTGTGGAAGAGCTTGAGCAATGGTCTAAAGGAGGAATATTAGATGATGAGGGTTGTTGGCGTAACAAAGAAATGAATAAGTGGAAATTGCCTGCGGCCTATTTACAACCTATGGTTCAAATGGCACATGGGCTGGCACATGTTGGAGCTCTAGCAATAACTAAATTGCTTACACAAGTTTGGGAGCATCCTGAAATTGCTAGCACAGCCAAAAGGGTAGTACAGTCCTGTTTGATCTGTTGGCAGTATAATCCTGGAAAAGGGACACGAACTCCTACAGGAGGGTTTGCTACACCAACCGCACCTTTTGAAGTTTTGCAGATGGATTACATCCAACTCGAACGCTGCAATAATCTGAAATATGTCCTAGTGGTGGTATGTGCCTTTAGCAAATGGATAGAGGCATACCCTACGAAGGATAATACTGCTCTCACCACAGCAAAGGTGCTTCTAAAGGAGTTTTTCCCTAGATACGGTGTTTGTAAACTTTTGTGGAGTGACAATGGACCTCATTTTATTGGGCAAGTTGGTGAGTAAGTCCTGAAAGGATTAGGGATCAAACAGAAATTCCATACAGTTTTCCACCCGCAATCAGCAGGATTGGTGGAAAGGTATAACGCTACCTTAAAAACAAAGTTGGCGAAAATACTGGCTTCCACGTCTCTAAAGTGGCCAGATGCACTACCTTTGGCATTACTGTCCATAAGATCGGTGCCACATTCACGATCAGGTCTTACCCCTATGAGGTGGTGTTTGGGAGACCGATGAACATTTGGGGAATTCCTAAGCCACGCCCATACATGATGTTCCTTGTGTTCTGATGAATGATTATTTGGCACAGTTAACTGACAGTTTGATTTCTATTCATCAACAGGTTCGAGAAGCTCTTCCTGACAGATCTACAGGTGAGGCCCACGAACTCCGTCCTGGTGACCATGTAATGGTCAAGGTCTTTCGACAGATCGAACAGCTTGGACCCAAGGTGGCGAGGACCAGAGCAGGTGCTCCTTGCGACAAGGACAGCAGTTCGAGTGACAAACAGAAAGAATTGGATCCACAGCACACACTGCAAACACGTGTCGCCTGCCTTGGTGGAACCTGCTGTGTTGACCGACCATCGAGAGATTCTGGAGACGGAGAAAGGCCAAGCTATCTCACCTGACGAATCTGCGGAAGTCTTCACGGACCACACGATCACTGGAGTATCCAGATATCAATTGAGACCGAGGAAAGGATCTGCAGTTTTGAAAAAGACTAGTTGAGCTACTGCCCTGGGTTAGTGAAATGGAGAGCCAATGTGGCAAGGGGAGGGGGATCAGCCCTGTATTAGTGTAGTGACACCCGCTTTGGCCCATGGTGAAGAAATCAACGGCTGCTCAGGGAGAAGAGCTCCAACGATTGTTTTCAACAAGTTTTCAGAAAGATCAATCATTACTGCTGCTAAAATGACCAACAAAAGAATCATTTGTGCTGTAGGGTTTGTTGTTGCTATGGTGGCTATGGCAGCAATTACATGGTACATCGAGAAGGTGGCTCCTGTTCGACAGCTTTTTGTTGCCACTACGCCAGTACCCGTGGAACACCACTACTTTACTCTTCCTTACCATGAGCAAAAGCATCGACAATCTTATCTAAACAATACTTTTATCCAGATGTTGCACCATACTCACAATGCTACAAATACTACCAACTGTTGGTGTGTGGGATGATACCTGCACATCAAAAGAAAGGAGGAACACCTTTTATTCCTCTTCCATTTTCTCACAATGGTTCTTGTCAAGCTTGGTATGCGCTTTTGTTTTCATCTGGAAAGCCTTCCGTAGGTGGGATTATTTTTCAACTTAATAAAGTGTGTTATCAAGATAAAGAAGGTTATCCACAAGCCAAAGGGACTAAATGGGAATGGGAAGAGTATCAACCGGACAATATTTCAACACCATATGTTTTCACAAATGTGAGAATAATAAAGAACATTTGTGATTTCTGTGACAAAAGCTAAAGCAGATTTGTGTATTTGTAGTGTTGGAAGAATTCCAGTGGAGAGGAGCGAGTGTACTGTAATCCTGACCATTGAAGGTGCCAATAACAGCACTTTCACAGCCTCGCATAACACGTATTTTGTGTGTGGAAATAACGGATATTATCAATTACCTGTTGGGTGGTCAGGAATCTGTTATGTATCTTTTCTGTTGCCCCCTGTGTTTCTGGCACCTGCATTGTATCACCGTGATTTTAAACTGTACAATGATATTTCCAAAAACAGAAATAAGAGGACAATAAGTATGGATGAAGTTGACCAAACCGACACTACCCTACAACAATATGTTGACTTCAACTTGGGCTTATTTTTCTTTGTGGGTGCTGCATTAAATAGCAGGAAGATCAGGCGACTAACTCGTGTTGTGTTGTGGAAGCTGTTACCAATCAGACAGCTATGGCACTTGGGAACATTACAGAGGAACTACAGATTGCAAGGATTGTAGCACTCAGAATAGGATGGTGCTAGACGTGATTTTGGCTGATCGAGGTGGTGCATGTCGCATCATCGGTAGCAGCTGTTGCGTATTCATACCGGATCACTCACCTTCAGTATATGACGCAATATCAAAACTGCATAAGATTGCTGCAGAAATTCATCCAGAGACTGGTACTTGGACTTTTGCTGGATGGTTTTGGACTCTTGTGTCTGCTTGGGGCTGGAAGCTACTGACTATCCTGTGTGTAATAATCACAATACTTTTTACATGCTGTGTATGTATCCAATGTGGTCCAATGCTTTGCTCCATTTGCATCTCTGCTTGTATACCTACCAAAGGGAACGTTGCTGAAACGAAGGCCCAACAAATGTTGAATAAAGAGGTGGCCGAAATAATGTTAATAGATGTACGGGATGAATATCTAGATTACCCCAGATAAACGAATGTCTTCAGCCAATGCTGAAAGGGTCGTCTGTTGTAATTTGGCAGCACTTAAGTTAAGCATTAGCTGAAGACAGCCTGTATTCAGAGGCTAAATTGTCCGCTTTGTGGAATCCATTTTGTATTTCTGGCAGCCATTTTGGTTGCCATGTGCTGCCATGTGCTTGCCATGTGCTCTGTCCTACCTTCCTGTTAACTGCTCTTGAAATCTGCCTAGAGACAAGTTATATTTAGTTCCTTTTGCTTTGCACATGCTCAGTTGAGCTTGCAGCTGTTCCGAGTTTATAAATGTCAGGATGTGTCTACTAGAAGTAGAAACTGTTAGCTCCACCCACTTGTCGACTGTGCATTTTCTGTATGACCTTATATGTACCTAAAACCAGCATTTGTGTTTGTACCGCCTTCATTTGAGCCCCTGTGAGGGTATAAAAGGACCAAGGTCCTTCCATTCAGTGTGCTACTTCATGCATTACTGAAGGGTGATGTGTGAATGTAACTCCACCTCATGAGGTTTAATAAACTCTGTCTTTTCTATTTCAGTTTCTGTGCCAACTTCTTCCTAAGTGTCTGAGGACTCTGTGCAGAGAAGGGAGAACCCCTAAGCACTGGTAGGCCTTGCTGAGGCTCACTACTACAGTACATGTGTGCTGTGTATTGCCCCCAACACGTGCGTGCATCCTGCTATGGCGTATGGTCCTTGCTTGGTCTCCAGCAGATCCTGCGCATTGTGTTGTACGTATGGGGACTGGGGTACCAGGGTGATGGTGATGTCCGGGACAGGTGTGGGGGACTTGGATGTGGCTGGCTGTGAGACTCCTCAGACTCTGGCGGGTGTTGGATGGGGGGTCCCAGGGGCCAACAGGTGCAGCCACGCCATCAGCTTTGTGCGGGGTGGGATGTTGGTTGTCCGCTGTGTTGTTGCCGTAGGCCTGTTAGGCGATGATGGTCAGGATGCATAGTTTGGTTGTCCCTTTCAGCCTGTAGTGGACGGTGACATTGTCAGATGTTGGGTCTGTGCGGCTGGTACGTTTCCTGGGGTTCTGCTGTCTTTGTCTGTGCTGCGTCCGTGGTGGTCCGGGGGGGGTGTTCCGGGTGTGGGTTGGGGTCCTGGGGTGGTGGCGGTGGGTGTTGTGGCCCTCTTGGGTGTCCGGGCCCCATGATGAGTGGCTCCATGGCATCTGTTGCCCTTCGGATGTGGCCCTGGGCTGTGCTCCCTTTTATTGTGCTGGCTGCCGTCTGACTTTACACCAGGTCAGAGCAGGTGTAGATTTCCTGGTGCTAACGCGCCTTATCGCCTGTTTTGTGTTTTTATCGCCGATGTGGCTGGTTGTTGAGAATGTTGAGGTGTGATGTTGTCTCGACTTTTGTCACGGGAACGCCTACTCTGCATCTCATTAGCGATATTTGCGGGGGTACTCTGTGGCGATGTTTTTTGCGGCTGCTATCGTGGGTAAACTGGTGCTGTGGGCTGTTAACACCGGCTTGTGAATGGGGAGGTACATTTATCATGACTTTGGCTGCGATAAAGTGCTGTTAATTCGGCGATGGCTCCTTGTGAATATGCCCCTGAGTCTCCTGCATGCAGATACTCCAGCTCGCAATGGTCTAACATCCCTTGGGGGGTGTTAATCTTGAGACCAAGATGGGGGCCCACAGTCTCTCACTTCAGGTAATGAGGTTGACTTTATCATAGAGGGATTCTTGGCTTTACACCCACATACATGCTAGGTACACTTAGGTACATCTAGTTAAGGATGCATTGTAGGAGTACGCATTTTACTACTGTCATGTATTTTATATACTTGCTTGTATTTATTCTTTTAGAACAATGGTAGAAATCTACCATCCTTTTACTTTGTTAGTGTTTATAATCATTTATATCTGTTACTGTCTATTGGTTGTGAAGGAAGTGGCCCACTTGGGTCACCCGGGTCACTCTTGACCTCCTCTAGCCTTCCAAGAAATGAAGAGTTGATGATGCAGTAGAGAATGCAAGCAAACTAGTTTATTCACAAAGTACACTGCAGTGGAGTCCAATCAGACCAGCCTCCTATGATGGCTGACGAGGGACTGCCTTTCCCCAGCATAAAGGTAACAGTTATACATTTCTACAACTGGGCAGTGACACACCCGCCCTGTATCTTTCCACAGGGAGACAGCTTAAACAAAGGGGCACACAAAGATGAGCTAAGAGTCTGAGACCACGCACACACTATCTCTCTAGAAAGGTCATTCAGTCTGTACTTGCAGCTGGACTAGTGGGAGCAAACCTCTAGCTTAGGGAAAGGTATGCACTAATGAGTAAGTTTCAGCATTGGAGAAACAAAACTTACCAGGGACCATTTCCCATAAATGAGAGAGGAACAATTTTTAATGTAACATAACATGGTGTCTTCGAGAACTAAAATGGTGGCACAGATGTCAGCTTAACTAACACGACATCTGCATCTAGTGATCACATTTTACACACAATATGCAAATATGATGTATTAGTTATATGAATGCTAACATAATATTAAGCAAAACACAAATAAAGTAGCAGAATTTCGTTCAATTCTATCAGACCCTCCTTTTAGCATGATTATGCTAATTCATCTTTATTTACGCTATCAGGTAAGGGTCTTTACAATTCTAAAGCGGGGGAAATATTCACATAGTCTACCATTGCTGACACATGAACTGTCTATTAGAGCTAACATCACCCGTGAGTGACCACGTGCCATTTTCTTGGTGTATGTCAGATGCAACTCTATCCCCTCAATATCTTTCTGAAGCATAATCTTATATTTTGTATTGTATGGATATCCTTGCTTAGGGGTCAGGGTATTTACACAGCAGGAAAATGAACTGGGAGACAGTGTATACAGAAGCAGCATGGAAAAATAGTATCAGCAAGTACGACTATACCAAGAAGTATCTTTCAACCCTATATCACAAACAAAATCCAAACCCACCCCGATAATGTCCATGTACCTGTTTCTTTGTACATTTCAGCTGATAGAAAACATTTTCAATATAGGAAAATCTATACATGGCCTTTTGCAGGGCCTACATCACAAATGCATGTTCAGGCAGTGAGGGTATTGCACCAACCAAATGATGCACAAACTATTTTCTCTTTTTGGACCAGCCCCGCTCTAGACGCGGTGCTGCAAATGGTGTTAGGTTTGAAAATCCCATTTCCGCAATGCACTTGTTTCATGTTATATTAGGTTAGCAATGTGTGGCTAAATGGACGCCATTTGTATTCACGTTATACAACCCACTGAGTTATCCCCGTAATGTGCAGGCTTCAGTTAGCAAGTGTGACTCCATTTTGTATTTCGTAATCCCTATTAGACTGCTTAGGCTGTGCCCGTACTTGGCCTCATTATACAGTATTGCTTGCCTCAGCAGAACACTGTACTTCATTATTATTTTCTCTCCTGTCCAAGGCTGCTTCCCGACTTACTAATGAATAGGCCATTCTGCGATCGCATACCTATCCGAGTGTGTAGTTCTGCTCCCAAGTTAGGAGATGCTGAGACTCAGCGCTGTAGTCTTGAATTGTAGATAACAGGTACCCATCTGGCAGGTGGTAGCTCATCCTCCTGTGCCTCCTTTGTTCATGTTCGGCCCAGGCCGGTAACTTTCCATTGTGGGCGTGGTTGGAGGCTCTTGGGAAGATTTATTAAGTGTTGCAGACTGTTGGGGGGTCAGTCCTTCGGCAGACATCTTAGGGTGCAGGTCAGATTGGACTCTTCTGCAGAGCATTGCTAATAAATGATGTTTGTATTCTCTACTGTCTGACCGACTCTTCATTCTTGGGAAGGCATAGCAGGTGGTTGTAAGTAACCCGGGTGGCCCCTAAGGGCCACTTCCTTTAGTTGGTACCCGAACAGGGACCCCGCAAGGTGATCCGACTCACCCATAATCGGGTTGCAGGGTCGGGGGTGCGTTTGGTCGGCTGGGCGGATCGGGGTACCCCACATGATCGAGCTTGGTTCTCGCAGCTGCCCCGTCCGGCTGATCAGGCGTCTCCTCATCTAGTGGTCACCGGCTGGGGTCCTGAGAAGGTGAAACCTTGGAGTTGACCGTTTGGTCCAGAGAGTCGGCAGTGGAGAATAATTTGACTCGACTTGTGTGCACCAGGTGAGTGATTTGATTCTTGGAAAAATGGTGCCATTCTTGAACGGCACGGGCCTACGAGCTGTGTCTTGGTACAGTCTCCGGAGTGTCTTGGTGCAGTTTTTGGACTGCCTTGCTTGAACGGCACAAGCTGACGGGCTGTGTCTTGGTGAGGTCTCTGGGCCGTCTTGGTTTGAACTTGGTGGGTTTGTGGACCCTCTAAAAGACACAGAGTGTTTGTGAACAGTCTACCAGACCAACCGAAAATTTGGCCCGTAGTTGAAAAGGTCTGGGGCTGTTCACAAACAATCTGCCAGGCCAACTGGTAATTTGGTCAATGTTTGAAAAGGTCTGGGGCTAAAGCCTGTCTTCTTGGACTTGGTACAGTCTCTGGACTGTAGGGAGCGGTCTCCGGATCATTTTGGTTTGGTTCTTGAACAATTTTATTATTTATCTTTTCTTTCATTACTGTTGTTGGTGTTATACTTGTCCGTTGGGGACAGCGCATGTGTCTTATATTAAGATGCCTTGTTTAAGTAAGTTAGGATGTTTTTGATGTCGATGTTGTTCCACTGATGCTTGACTGGAAGAGAGCCAGCCTGCGCCTCCGGAGGGTTCCCCAAATTTCGACGTATACGTCAAGCATGGTATTGACCCTATTATGTTTAGCACATTGTGGAATAAATATACGAGGGACAATCCAGGGTTACAATGGCCACTTACTGGCTTGTTTGATGAACAAAAATTGAATTTCTTGCAGGACAAATTGTTCGCTAAAAAGAGCAGGCAGTCAATGTTTGATTCTTTAAGAGTATGGCAAAAGGAAGCAAAGCAACGGCGTATGAGAGCAGAGAAAGAGGCCCGGAAGAGACAGACGCAAACTATAACGCAGAAAGCAGTAGCCTATGAAAGAGAAAAGATAGAGAAGAGCATAGAATGTGCAGATAGAAAGTTTTGATTACAGACAGATAAATGTTATGTTACTAGAGAGGAAGGTGATGATTTTGTTGAAGAGCTATTGGATTCTCGCCCTCCTCCACCTTATGCCCCCGAACAGATATACCCGACAGTCCCGACATCCCAGTCTTCGGCCCCTATTGCCGCCCTCTCTAGTGTTTCTGTTTCTAGCACTACTGCCTCAGCCCCGGCCCCACTTGCTTCTCCTCCACTTCCGCAAGTCACAGGGGCGGGTGCCGTTAGCTCTCCTGTCCTGTCCGTTGGTTCTGTTTCGACTGCTATGCCCCCTTTTACCCCTACCACACTGTTTCCCTACATGATGGTACCTGTCTCTGCGTCTGCCCTTTCTCCCTTGGGTGTGACACCCCAAACACTGTCAAATGTCGAAATGCCTGTGCGTGGGATGCATGAAGCGAACTGGGCAACAGCGCGAGACTGCCTGGAGAAAGTGTTGGGGCGTTCTGCTGTGGGTGATACGGAAAAACAAATGGTGGCGAATCAAGCGGCTCAGTGGGCTCGGAATCCGATCTATAGTGTGGAAGATGTGTGGAGTGTGATGAAAGATTATGAACCATTCATACAGCAGCATGCTCTTAAGCATATGTCACCCACGCTAATAGGACTGTGGGAGCAGTGTTTCCAGGGTATTGCACCGCAGATCATCTATGATATACAGGACAGGGTATATGCTACAGGTATGGCTCCCAATGAGGTTTTTAGCAATGTAACGACTTTGGTGGGTTACCGGGGCAGATTGCTCCAAAAGGTTCCGACGATAGGGACACAGCATCCCATGAGGGAGGTCCATCCCATTTACCATCCTGAAATACCAGAACTGCGCGACTCCACTGACACTGTAATCAGACCATGATTCGACGCTTGGTTTCAGGAACAGTGGATCTACACTCCTTGGAAGAGGAGTGAGGTCCTATCCCTAAAGAGCCAGTTGCCGGACCCTCGGAAAAACCTGACTGCATATTATAAAGAATTGATGGAGGCGGCCTCCTCCACAGTGATGACATTAGCTGATATAGAGTTATTTTTCGGCCTGTTGGTACCGGTAGATATATGAAGGTAGGTTCATACGCAGGATCATGCACTGGAGTTGGGTGGCACATGGGATGAGAACAAGGCATGGGACAAGGAGCGTTAGCCCGGCGACAAGCCAAAAGCGGAGCTCCTAGCTTTGCCGGGGCATATTATCACTTACATGCATTCCCTTATCCCACCGAAGCGAGTGGACTGGGATAAGTTGACTGCGTGTCGTTAGAAGAAGGATGAAAGCATGTCGGATTTCTTTACCAGATTTGAAGGGGTGTTTTTAGACTTTAGTGGTCAGGACTTGTCACAAGAGGGTGGTGTTTGTTTGTTTGTTAACAGGTTTATCACTAATTTGGTCCCCGAGATTGCAACTAGGCTGCAGGCTTCGAAAAGTACTTGGACGACCTCCTCCCCGTCAGTAATATTAGGTATGGCACAGTACTACGAATATAGAGAGAATGAGGACAAGGAAAGGGTAGAGAAAAAGTCAAAGGATTTGAAGACGAGGGTGTTGATGCAGCAAGTTGCAAGGGGAAGTGGAAGAGGAAGAGATTCGGGTTTGGCCCAACGGCTACCCCGGTCTAACAGGGGTGATGCTTCGAGTGCGCACCTTGGGCTCAATCAATGTGCGTACTGTAAGCAGGAGGGACATTGGTGGAACGAGTGTCCGGAGTTGTTGTAGAAAGGTGAGGCCCGCGAGGTCGAGGTTTTAGGAGACGTGGACGAGGAGGAAGAGGCCGAGGGGAGATGCAGTCAGAGAATACATCACATAATCGACAGAGCGGGAACTATTTTGACGACCCCGAGGCCGACAGTACTATCACTATGACTATGACTTGGATGAGGTGACGGGGTTGTCTCACAGCTAGGAAAGCCAGGGACAGGGCAAGGGACCAGTTCTGGTGCCTGTAGATCAGCGCGGACCATATGTCACTGCGGATTTACATGGTATGACCGAGAAATTTCTAGTTGATACAGGGGCTATGAATAGCTCTGTTTCCCGTTCACTGGTCCCGGGGGCAGCTCTATCTGGCCAAAACAATGTTTCGGTGGGTTTCTCAGGCGTGCCGGTTATTAGCCCCATTTCCAAACCTCTTGCCTTGACTATTGGCCCCTTTACGGTTGATTCACCATTTCTATTAACGTCTAATTGTGGGGAGAATTTGTTGGGATTGGATTTGTTAAAAAGGTTGCATGCACAATTTTTTGTTCTCCAGACGGTGTTTACATGACTATTGGCCCGCAGGTAGCCCGTGCCAAACAATGCCTTGCACAGGATGCCCTCCTCCCCGCTGAATTTAAAGATGTGCCACGCACACTATGGGCTACAGGATACACGGATGTGGAGTTACTCCAGATCCCACCGGTCTCTATACAGATTAAGGACAATGCTGTATTGCCAAGTATTCCCCAGTACAAGATATCCCAGGCAGGAGAAACGGCCTTATTGCAAATAATACAGGATTTGATTAAGTCTGGTGTGGTTAAGGAGACAGCGGCGAATGCGTGTAATAGCCCCATTCTTCCCATTCTTAAAAAGACACACCTGTATTCTTCTGATGCTCACCCTGATGTTTACCGCTTTGTAATCGACCTTAGAGAGGTAAACAAAATAGTGGTTCCCCAGTACCCTGTGGTTCTAGAAATTACCACGATCTTGACAATGATTCCCCCGTCAGCAAAATTATTTTCTGTGATCGATCTGAAGAATGCTTTCGTCAGCATTCCAATCCATACAGATAGTAGATATCTGTTTGGATTTGCAATAGCCGGACGGAGATTTAGATTCTGCTGTGCTCCACAAGACTATACAGAAAGTCCTAGTATCTATAGCCAAGCTTTAAAAACTCAATTGGATTCTTTAGAACTTCCCCCTGGTAATGTGCTGTTGCAGTACGTTGACGACTTCCTTGTGGCCGCGGACACTGAAGATGGTTGTAAAGAGGCCACGGTTAAATTACTGTTGCATTTGGCACGCCATGGACACAAGGTGCCCCTTTCAAAATTTCAATATTGTCGACAGGAGGTCACCTATTTAGGTCACCTACTGTCAAAGGAGGGTCGCAGACTAACACCTGAACGCATAGCTGCTATTACTAACATGCCTGTTCCTAAGACCCAACGTGAGGTACGTGCGTTCATTGGTATAACTTCATATTGTCGGCACTGGATCCCTAATTACTCCTTACTAACAAAACCCCTCCTCTATCTGACCACCAATGACGTGCATGAACCCTTGCCTTGGAAATCAGCATGCTAGCAAGCTTTTGAGCAATTAATGGTTGCGCTTTGCTCTGCTCCTGTGCTTGGTACTCCTGATTACCAGAAGCCTTTTGTGCTCTACGTCCATGAGGCCGATGGTTGTGCGCTTTCTGTCCTAACACAGGGTTTCGGTGGTAAGCAGAGACCCTGCGCTTATTTCTCTGCTATTCTCGATAACGTCGCCAGAGCTCTCCTGAGCTGCCTGAGAGCTGCCGCGGCGGTGGCAGTTTCTATCAGGCAATCGGCAGGGCTCGTCCTTGATACTGATCTCACAGTAATGGTCCCGCATGCTGTGGATACGCTATTGAATAAGACAAAGACGCAGCACCTTACTAGTCCGCGTCTGACCGGATATGAGGTAACCTTGTTTGCTCCGCACATTACAATCAAATGATGTGCTACTCTGAACCCAGCCATGTTACTACCCCTCCCTTCGGAAGAAAAGAACAATGATGTCCATGATTGTTTATTTCGAACTGAAGAAGAAACGAAAGGACGGATAGACCTGACTGATGTTCCCTTATCTGACCCCCAAGGGAAACTATATGTTGATGGCTCTTGTTTCAAACTACCAGATGGCACTACCACTGCAGCTTATGCAATCACAACATAACACACTGTAGTTGAGACATCCCGTATCCCATACCAATCGGCCCAAGCTGCAGAGCTGGTTGCCCTCCTTAGGACTTGTGAGTTGAGTGAGGGACTGACTGTCAATGTCTACACCGTCAGCCAGTACGCCTTTGGGGTGGCCCATAATTTCGGGCGCCTCTGGGCGGAGAGAGGGTTCTTGACTTCGCATGGGTTGCGAATACAAAATGGTCCATTGATACATAGACTGTTGTCAGCATTGACACTTCCTGATAAGTTGGCAATAATAAAAATGTAGCGCTCACAAAGCCATCACAGACGATGTTGGAAGGGGTAATGCGTTTGCAGATCAGACAGCTAAGGAGACAGCTAGATCATAGATGAAAAAGATGTTCGTGGCAGGTCCTACTAGGTGGGTTCCAGACAATGGAATGTTCGAGGACACATTAGAAAATGTCAGGGAAATCCAGAGTGAGGCGACTGTAGATGAACTGGCAATATGGGAGGAGAGTACAGGGCGTTTGGATGAGGATGGGTGCTGGACTGACCAGTCTGGGAAACAGAGGTGGTTGCTGCCCAACGCATATGTGCTCCCTGTTGTGACCATGGCCCACGGTCCCGCATATATTAGTGCCAAAGGAATCTGTAAGCTACTGGACCCAGTATGGCAGAATGATAATATCTCTAAGGTAGTCACACACCTGGTGAAGCACTGCATTGTCTGTCTGAAACATAACCCTGGAAAAGGCACTCCTAAACCTGCAGGTAACTTTGCACCGCCTTCCTTCCCTTTCGAGGTTCTCCAGATGGATTTCATCGAAATGGAACAAGTTAACAATTTGAAGTATGTGTTAGTAGTGATTTGCGCATTCAGTAAATGGATTGAGGCTTACCCCACTAAGGAGAATACAGCTATGGTGACGGCGAAGGTACTCTTAAAAGAGTTCTTCCTGCGCTATGGATTTCCACGTCTGATCTGGATTGACAACAGAAGTCACTTCAATTCAAAAGTCATTGAATTGGTGTGCATGGGCTTGCATATTAAGCAGAAGTTTCATGCAGCGAACCACCCCCAGTCAGCAGGCCTGGTTGAGAAGTACAATGGTACTCTCAAACTGAAACTAGCAAAGATTCAAGAAAGCACAGGATTGCAATGGCCAGATGCGTTACCTTTGGCTTTATTATCTACCAGGGTGACAGCGCATTCTAGAACAGGGTTGTCCCCGTATGAGGTGGTCTTTGGGTGCCCCGCCAATGTCTGGGGCGTCCCAAGACCCAAGATAGAGTACCCCTTACTGATAGATTATCTGTATGAATTGTCTAAAGATCTTCGTTCTCTTCACCAACAGATTTACCCAATGCTGCAACCAGTACCACAGGGACCCGGGCATCAGCTACAGCCCGGGGATCTTGTCCTTGTGAAGAATTTTCAACGGAAGAACTGCCTGGAGCCGAGGTGGAAAGGGCCCCTGCTCATCCTGCTCGCCACCCGCACTACCGTGAAGCTCGAGGGCCGAAAGCATTGGGTCCATGGGACACAGGTCAAGAAGGTGCCTCTCCCGCTTCCGTATGATCGGTGGGATCTCAAAGGCATTGCTGACCAGGAAGGAGAGTGGGTGCCCCGCTTTGTTCCCTTCTCTGATGCCCGATTGAGGTTGGCGCAGACAGACGAAGAAAGTGACGCAGCATTGTTGGAGGCGGTCCCACCAGAGATAAGGGCCGCCCCGGGTAACCCCGTTTCCAATACACCAGAATATGAGTCTCAATGCCCATCTGACCCTGAGTTTCACCCCCTTTTTGTTGACGAGACAGTGCCTGGCATCACTAGGTATAACCTGCGGCCCCGAAAGAAGGACAGTCCATCAGTAGGGCAGTCCAGGAGTTAGGGAAGGACTTGAGCTTAGGGCATAGGTGCCGTGAATAAGGTGCCTCTATTAGATTAGAGAGAGCTGCACTGGTGCACTGCCCTGGACACTGGACAGGATCGTTGAGGGTATTTGCCCAGGAGGGAGGGTGCCCTTTCCTGAAAGAAGAGGATTTGTTTTCCAGCAAGGGCTGCGATTGCGCAGCTCCTCCGTGGGAGTGCTTCATAGCACCATTGTTGATGAATAATAGGAGCCTACCAGTGAGGCTCTAAACGGATGCTGGGTGATTTGTGCCCCTCTGGTCGGTTGTATTTTTGTGGCTCCAATTCCTAAGGTTCTTTCTATGTATCCATTTGGTCGTGCAGTCATGAGGGAGGAGCAGCCCTTAGTGGTCCTCCATCACAGCAGAATGGTCCTGGGTGGTCTAGTTGGTCTACTGGGAGTAGGGTAGTGATGGTAGTGTTCCTTCTCATAGTAACGATAACCCTATTTGGGGTGGTCTGATATTTAGAAGAACAACATCCTGTGCACACCTTGATAGGGACTACCCCGGCTCCACCTGAGCATTCGTTTGTTACACTGGCCCCGCATAAAGAGAGACATAGACAGACTTATGCTCAGAATGCTTTCCTGCAGATGCTTCATCAGGTACACAGTACTACTAATGCCACGAATTGTTGGGTGTGTGGTTTACTTCCCTCAGTTATGCACAAAAATGATTTGCTGGTGTCATTGCCCCTGTCATATTTGGGTAGCTGTGAAGCCTGGTTTTAACTGCTCTCTATGGTATGCATGCACTATCATGCTGACGCTATGAAAATGGTACAGGCTGATTACCAAGCAGTGTTGGAGTATATAGTGGTACACCAAGGATATACACCTGGGGCAGATGGCAAGGAGGGTACCCTACACCCAGATGCTTGCATGAACATTTTCGAGGCTAATGAAAATGTCACTTGGTTACTAAATGAAATGCTCGATTTCCAAGGATTCAATGTCACTGAATACTTTAAATGTTTCCTGGAACGCAATATCACTGAAGACAAAGCCATGACCGTCCCTGTGATCAATGCAACAGCTAGTTTCTGTGTTGAAGGATCAGGGAACATTTCAGTAGGACAGAGCCGTTGTAACTACACATACTGATTGAACACTACTAGTAGCCCACCTTTGCTTACACCTCCGAATGTATACTTCATCTGTGGGGAACAGGCCTATACATGGCTTCCCAGGGGATGGTCTAGCCGGTGTTATGTTTCCTTCCTCTTACCTCCTGTTTACATTGCACCGTCCAATTATCACAAGGATCGTAGGCTACAGCGTAGGGATCTCCATGTGCACCGAGTTAAGAGAGTTTTCAATCCAGACGATATTGATCAGACAAATACCTCCCTACAGCAATTTACTGACACAATGAAGGGCATTCTGCCTTTCTGGGGTCCCATGTTCAATAGTCGCAATATTCGTCGCCATGCCAGAGTAGTTGAGGGAGTTATTAATAATACTGCAGGTATACTGACTAATATTACAGTCGAGCTTCAGGCTACGAGGGTTGTTGCTCTTCAAAATCGGATGGTTTTAGACGTCATTCTTGCTGATAGGGGTGGAGCCTGCCGCGTCATCGGCAGAAGCTGCTGTGTGTACATTCCTGATAACGCCCCTAATGTATACTCCGCAATACAGAAGTTACACAGACTTGCTTCAGATATCCATCAGGATAATGGTTCATTGTCCCTCACAGGGTGGCTCTGGGGGTCTGCTGACATCATGGGGTTGGAAGATATTTCTTGTCCTAATAGCCATCGCAGGTGTCATCTTTACATGTTGCCTATGTATTAATTGCCTTCCAGCATTTTGCACTTATTGTGTGAGTAAACTCACCCCTACCCCTAAATTGCCAAGACGAGAGAACAAGGTCTCCACTATGATGATGCAGGACATCCAGGACATGATGCTCATAGATGAGGGCATCTTCGAATATTAAGTGATTTTGATGCTCCTGTGTTGCTTTGTTCTCCCTTGTAACTTGAGTGACTGTGTTAGACTTGGCTTTTTCAGCGGGTTTACCCCCAGACTTTTTGCTTTTTGGCCTCCTGTTTTTGACCCTGTTTTTGTTGGTTTTAGGACTCTGGGCACTTTACCACTGCTAATCAGTGCTAAAGTGCATATGCTCTCCGTGTAAATTGTGTTATGGATTGGTGTTTCCATGATTGGCCTATTTGATCTATGTGTCAGTCCCTAGTAAAGTGCACTACGAGTGCCAGGGCCTATAGATCAAATGCTGTTGGTGGGCTGCAGCACTGCATTGTGCCACCCACGCAAACAGCCCGTAAAGGGCAACTCTGGCCTGCCATTGCAGAGCCTGTGCGCAGCCTGGGGCTGCCATGTCGACTTGGCAAGTGCATACACTTGCCA
Organism: Calotriton arnoldi; assembly: GCA_963921515.1. Lineage (NCBI taxonomy): Eukaryota > Metazoa > Chordata > Amphibia > Caudata > Salamandridae > Calotriton > Calotriton arnoldi. Next base: position 809,507 of record CAWUFW010002489.1, on the reverse strand, counting down.
GTCCCTAAACCTTCCCTTTTCTACATGTTAGTCATCCCTAAGGTAGGCCCAAGGTACCCCTGTGGGTAGGGTGCATTGTATGTGAAAGGTAGGACATGCCCTGGTGTGTGTGGCATGTCCTGATAGTGAATTACAGCCTACTTTGTTTTTCACTATTGCAAGGCTACCTGTTCCCCATAGGCCAGAATGGGCAGTTTGATTATTACATGCTATGATCCTAACTGACCCAGGGAACATGGTAGAAATTCGAGTTTAGTATGCCTGAACTCAGAATGATAAAATGCATCTTTTAGTGAAGTTGGTTTTAACATTCTGTGTTTGAAAATACCACTTTTAGAAAGTAGGTATTTTCTTGTCTAACCATGCAAGCCTGCCTCTGCTAGGTTGTGTATTCCTTGTCTGGAGTGTGAGTGACAGGGGCTGGGGGATTCCAGGAGACAGGGTGAGTCAGCACAGGGCTGAATAGCAAGATCTGCATGTAGATGGGTGGGAGGGGATGCACCTGGGACCTGAATAGGGCTGGGCCTTCCCTCCACAATGCTGGCTCCACCTCCTGTGGTGCGTCTGATGTCCCTGGCATGCACTGTGAAAGGAAAGAAGGAGCCTTGTCAACAAAGTGCTCCAGGACTGACCAGAACTGGTTTGGACTAGGCAAAGGCCTCTCTGCCCTCAGAGAACAAGGAGAAATTGAGGATAAAAAGGGGGACCCAAACCCCAGAAAATTGGAACTCTTTTGGATCAAGAAGACTGCCAAGAAGAAGAGCTGGAGAAGCTGTGAGGAGGAACTACCACTTTGCTGTGTGCTTTGCTGTGTTGGCCTGCAGTGGCTGCTTCTGTCTGGGGCAGTGAAAGGACTGGAACTGAACTTTCTGCAATCTACTTTGTGAGTGTCTCCAAGGGCTTGAGGTAGAGCTTGCCCCCTGTTCAAGAAGTCTTAGGAACAGCAAAGACTTCAAGCCCGACGCCGTCTACGACGCCGCTGCCGACTCCGTGTCCTGAAGGCACCGCAGAGGGCCCCGCCGCAATGCTGCACCGTGACCCTGGTCTCACCGACGACGCCTGCTGACGCCGCCATCGAGCTGCTGCTCACACCGCGACCTGTAGGCACTGCACTCCGCAATGCCTCGCTTCACGACGATGCCGTGGTATCCCTGACGATGCCGCTCCACGCCGGACTTGACGCCGCTGCTTGCACCGTGGTTCGGGGGCACCGCTCGTAAGTTACACGACGCACCACCCTCATCCCGCACCGCAGCCATGGCCCACCGACGCCGGTGCCATCGACTCCAGTTCGTCAGCCGACGACAGCGCTGCAGCTACGACGATGCCGCTGCTGCACCGTGACCTGCCAGCACCGTGACGAGCACCGCCTTCATCTCACACCTCGACCTTGATCTCACCGACGACGCCATCCGACACCGCCACCGAGCCGCTGCTGCTGCACCGCGACCTGAGGGCACCGCACGCCGCACCGCTGCACTTCGCACCGCAGCACCCGACGCCGGCCGACGCCAGCGCTCCTGACTTCAACAGAGAGGAGATCGATCTGCAACGCGTGTGACTTCGAGGGCCCCGACGACGCCTGCACCGACCTCCGGAACCGACGCCTGCGGACACCGTGTGTTCGGAAGCTCACCGCAAGGTCATCGACGCCCTGCCTTTCTGAAAGGTACTGTTTGCGGGTCTTCCCGACACCGTAGCTGACCCGCGACGCCGCGGTCAGCCAGAACTGTTTGGATTTGTTTGTTCACGACGCCGTGATAGCCCCGGACGGAGCTATCGACATCAAGGAACTGTTTTTAAGGACACTGTGATAACTGAAGATCTTTAAAGTACTGTACTGTGGATTTTTATCGTATTGGTCTTGTTTTAAGTATATAAAAATATTGGATATTTTTCTAAACTGGTGTGGTGTCCGTTTGTAGTGCTTACATTGTATTACTGTTGGTTTCGTGCAAATGCTTTACACACTGCCTCTAGAATAAGCCTGACTGCTTGTGCCAAGCTACCAAGGGGGTGAGCAGGGGTTATTTTAGGAGTGTAACTCCCTTATCCTGACTAGGAAGAACGGTCCCTACTTGGACAAAGGTGCAAGCCCTTGCCAACTAGAGACCCCCATTTCTAACATTGGTGGCAGCGGTGGGATAGGACTTGTGTTTGCACTTGACTAACAGTGATTGGTGTGCACTACTACCATATCGGAGACCATTACGTACCACATACAGGTTCTTTTTCTTTTTGGCCTATTTTTGATCTTGCCAGTTTGAACTTGCTACTTCAACATGCCTGAATCTATAGTATCATCAATTGCATCAGTAGAAATTGCCTTTGAGGAGGATCGATTGGAAGCCTACAATGCCAAGGAGTTAAAATCGATTTGCAAGAACCTGAAAGTCCAGGTCAGAGGACCACCAGGAAGGATGAGCTACAAAAGGCGCTGAGGGCCTGGGTAGCAGCCAGACATGCCAGTGAGCAATCTGGTGATCTCAGTGGAGAGGTGGAGGAACCTGTTCCTAGGGTGGATGTGCTTTCAGGAGGGGGGAGCCCTCCAGGCGAGGCAGCAGTAGCTTGTCCCCAGAGGAGCTGGAGGACAGGCGGGAAGTAAGGAGGTTTGAATTGGAGAAACTCAGAATAGAAAGAGAAATGGAAGACAAAAGAATAGCCATGGGGGAAAAGAAGATGATCTTGGATCATGAGCTTAAAATGAGAGAGCTGGAGCTGGATTGGGAAGCCGGTAGGGCTTTGTCCAGCCCAGATGGTGGCAGCAAAAATGTAGTGTCTAGTACTGAGGATGAGGTACACACACACACAGATTTGGGGCCCTACTTCAAGGAGGGGGTTGACATACACCAGGGGGTACAGGATTGTGAGGTTACTCCAGTGGTGCGTAGTGTCCCTGAGGTGGATTGGGGAACTGGCACAGGGGATCATATTCCTGGTAGTGGGAGGGACACTCTACTGACTCTAGAGGAGAGGTGCAGGGAGAGGGGTTCCCCCATGATAGAAGCCCTGGTAAGTGAGTATGGAGACCAGTCAGAAGAGTATGGGTTGAGAGACAGCAACAGTCAGACACTGTCTCACCAGTCTTGTGAGAATGATGTGGGGTACTTTTCTGAGGCACTAGATGGTTGGGTGAAGGGTAGTTTGGTTAACACCTGTGTGGGGCTGTGTGATTCAATTGTTGGAGAGCATATTTTAACTCCCTGTTTTTCAGAGCTATGCCAACACCCAGTGGAATGTAAGTTTTCTGACCCTAGGGAGCTTGCACTGGAGGAAGACCTTTTGGTGGATTCCAGAGGGTCTGGAGAAGCATCTGGGGGTGACCCGGAAGGAAGGGGCTTAGGTATTACCCCATCAAGGGTGGTGGGAAAGGTTCATGGTAGCCCAGATAGGTCCCGGTGTCATGGGAAGGGTATAGGGACTCACGTCCTGTCTCCACGGAGAAGGAGTGGGAAGGGGCTGCGGCCCAAGGTGCCCGAAACCAGGTCCCAGAGCCTGGGTGGTTCCAGGAGGGAACACCAGGTGGGGAGCCTAGGCTGTACTGATAGGCCCTCCGTTGAGGGGGATCTCCTAGAGTCAGGAGAACCTGGAGCATCTGTAAGCGGAGCTTAAGTGGTTCTGGTGTCTGGCGGCACCACTCCAGTTGGGAGGGTGCAGGAGTCCAGATGGAGGGGTGAGAGGGGGATGCGTTCCCCAGTGGGAGAACCAGTGGGTCAGGGGCCAACCAGAAGGGCTGAGCCTCCTAGCAGTGACCATGGTGACACCACTTCTGTCCTGGGGGATCTTCACGCACTGTCAGATGGACAGAGGTCAGGAGATCTGCGCCAGGCAGACTGTCACGCAACGCATGAGTCATGTGTTACCCTCAGGGGGGGCATGCGTGCTCCCAAGGAAGTCCTGGTGCGCCGGGCAGGTGCTCAGCCACAGGGTTTAGTCCCTGGGTTGGGAAGCCAGGTTCAGGTTCTGCCTGACCTGGAGGGAAGGACGACTGTAAGCAGTGTCCTGACCGGTTTGTCTTCTAGGGGTACCACTCCAGGTGGGAGGGTACAGAACTCTGGAAGGGGGTGCAGAGGGAGGGAGTCCTCGCCTCTGACCCCGGTTCAACTTGAGGGTTTAGACCCTAGGTTGGGAGAGACCAGTTGCTGGAGGGAGGTCCTGAACTGGTGGACGAGTTGGGCAGAACACCTGCCACAGGTGCCCTGACAATTTTGGAAGGGCCATTAGGTCAGGGGTTGCCAGCTCTGAGGTCAGAGCACCCCAGGACTGACCCTGGTTAGGCCACTTCTGGCCTGGGGGGGTCTTCATGCTCTGTCAGGTGGACAGGAGGCTGGAGACCTGCGCCAGGCGGATTCTGGCACAACTCATGAGGGGTGTGTTTCCCTTGGGGGGGGGTTGGTGTACTCCCTCGGAAGTCCTGGGTTGCCAGGCACAGGTCCAGCCTAAGGGTACAGGCCCTGGGTTGGAGGACCAGGTTCAGGGTGTCCCCCCTGACCTGGGGGAAGCGGCAACTGCTAACAGTGCCACTACCAGTTTGTCTTCTGGGGGTGCCGCTCCAGGTGGGAGGGTACAGTGCACCAGGGAGGAGGACCGTTTGTGGGAGAGCCTACCCCAGTCCCTTGTTCAGCCTCAGGGTACAGACCCAGGGCTGGTGTACCAGTTGCAGGATAGCACCCCTGAACTGGTGGGTGAATTGTGCACAACGCCTGCCACAGGTGGCCTGACAATTCTGGAGTTGAGGGGGACTGCTCCCGGTGGGGGGATGCAGCGCCCCAGGGAGGAGGACAGGGTGTGGGAGAGGCCACCCCAGTCCTGTGTCCAGCCTCAGGGTACAGACCCTAGGCTGGTGTACCAGTTGCAGGATAGCACCCCTGAACTGGTGGGCGAGTGTGCAAGGCACCTGCCACAGGTGCCCTGACAATTCTGAAAGGGGGTAACGCTCCAGGTGGGAGGGTACGGAGCCCCTGGGAGGAAGACCGGGGGTGGGAAAGCCTCCCCCAGTCTCCTGTCCAGCCGCCGGGTACAGACCCTAGTCTGGTGGGTCAGTGCCAGGATGTCATCCCTGGCCTGACAAGAGGGAGAGTGAACAAAGGGTACCAGGCACCTGGGGCTACCGCCCCCCACTCTCTGACGCCACAGAGGTTAGAGAGCCCTGAGAGGCATAAGGCCTGGGTCTCCCCACTGACAACTGTCAGTAGCCACTGTGGCTTACTGTCCTGGTGGACAGAGTTGCCCCTGGGAGGGGGACAGGAGTCACACCCCGGGGGTGGACTGGGCCACACCACTGTGTTGGCCATGTTGGCACTGTCAGCCTGTTGGGACATATCTGTGAGCAAAGTAAGTTTAGGCGCTGCACAGATGGGGTTCACAGGTGAAGAGAAGGGTACCCCATGGGTCAGCTTAGTGGGCCCTGAGAGTATGGATAGAGGGATCCAACTGGGTTTGGAAAGGCGTAGAACCAGAACGTGCCCCCGCTGTTATGGGCCAGGTCTATGTTCTATCGCCCCAAGCAGAGAAGTCCATCAAGGGATTGATTAGTCTAACCTGGCTTTAGGCTAGGAGGGGGTTGTGTTAGACTTCGTTTTTGCAGCGGGTTTACCCCCAGACTTTTTGCTTTTTGGCCTCTTGTTTTTGACCCTGTTTTTGTCGGTTTTAGGACTCTGGGCACTTTACCACTGCTAATCAGTACTAAAGTGCATATGCTCTCCGTGTAAATTGTGTTATGGATTGTTGTTTCCATGATTGGCCTATTTGATCTATGTGTCAGTCCCTAGTAAAGTGCACTACAAGTGCCAGGGCCTATAGATCAAATGCTGTTGGTGGGCTGCAGCACTGGATTGTGCCACCCACGCAAACAGCCCGTAAAGTGTAACTCTGGCCTGCCATTGCAGAGCCTGTGCGCAGCCTGGGGCTGTCATGTCGACTTGGCAAGTGCACACACTTGCCAGTCCCTAAACCTTCCCTTTTCTACATGTTAGTCATCCCTGAGGTAGGCCCAAGGTACCCCTGAGGGCAGGGTGCATTGAATGTGAAAGGTAGGACATGCCCTGGTGTGTGTGGCATGTCCTGATAGTGAATTACAGCCTACTTTGTTTTTCACTATTGCAAGGCTACCTGTTCCCCATAGGCCAGAATGGGCAGTTTGATTATTACATCCTATGATCCTAACTGACCCAGGGAACATGGTAGAAATTCGAGTTTAGTATGCCTGAACTCAGAATGATAAAATGCATCTTTTAGTGAAGTTGGTTTTAACATTCTGTGTTTGAAAATACCACTTTTAGAAAGTAGGTATTTTCTTGTCTAACCATCCAAGCCTGCCTCTGCTAGGTTGTGTATTCCTTGTCTGGAGTGTGAGTGACAGGGGCTGGGGGATTCCAGGAGACAGGGTGAGTCAGCACAGGGCTGAATAGCAAGATCTACATGTAGATGGGTGGGAGGGGATGCACCTGGGACCTGAATAGGGCTGGGCCTTCCCTCCACAATGCTGGCTCCACCTCCTGTGGTGCGTCTGATGTCCCTGGCCTGCACTGTGAAAGGAAAGAAGGAGCCTTGTCAACAAAGTGCTTCAGGACTGACCAGAACTGGTTTGGACTAGGCAGAGGCCTCTCTGCCATCAGAGAACAAGGAGAAATTGAGGATAAAAAGGGGGACCCAAACCCCAGAAAATTGGAACTCTTTTGGATCAAGAAGACTGCCAAGAAGAAGAGCTGGAGAAGCTGTGAGGAGGAACTACCACTTTGCTGTGTGCTTTGCTGTGTTGGCCTGCAGTGGCTGCTTCTGTCTGGGGCAGTGAAAGGACTGGAACTGAACTTTCTGCAATCTACTTTGTGAGTGTCTCTAAGGGCTTGAGGTAGAGCTTGCCCCCTGTTCAAGAAGTCTCAGGAACAGCAAAGACTTCAAGCCCGACGCCGTCTACGATGCCGCTGCCGACTCCGTGTCTGGAAGGCACCACAGAGGGCCCGCCGCAACGCCGCACCGCGACCCTGGTCTCACCGACGACGCCTGCTGACGCCGCCACCGAGCCGCTGCTCGCACCGCGACCTGTGGGCACCGCACTCCGCACCACCTCGCTTCACGATGACGCTGTGGTATCCCCGATGACGCCGCTCCACGTCGGACTCAACGCCGCTGCTTGAACCCTGGTTCGGGGGCACCGCTCGTAAGTTACATGACGCACCGCCCTCATCCCGCACCGCAGCCTTGGCCCACCGACGCCGGTGCCATCGACTCCAGTTTGTCAGCCGACGACAGCGCTGCAGCTACGATGACGCCGCTGCTGCACCGTGACCTGCCAGCACCGTGACGAGCACCGCCTTCATCTCACACCGTGACCCTGGTCTCACCGACGACGCCATCCGATGCCGCCACCGAGCCGCTGCTCGCACCACGACCTGAGGGCACTGCACGCCGCACCGCTGCACTTCGCACCGCAGCACCCGACGCCGGCCGACACCAGCGCTCCTGACTTCAACAGAGAGGAGATTGATCTGCAACGCGTGTGACTTCGAGGGCCCCGACGACGCCTGCACCGACCTCCGGAACCGACGCCTGCGGACGCCGTGTGTTCGGAAGCTCACCAAGAGGTCATCATCATCCTGCCTTTCTGAAAGGTACCGTTTGCGGGTCTTCCCGACACCGTAGCTGACCCGCGACGCCGCGGTCAGCCAGAACTGTTTGGATTTGTTTGTTCACGACGCCGTGATAGCCCCGGACGGAGCTATCGACATCAAGGAACTGTTTTTAAGGACACTGTGATAACTGAAGATCTTTAAAGTACTGTACTGTGGATTTTTATCGTATTGGTCTTGTTTTAAGTATATAAAAATATTGGATATTTTTCTAAACTGGTGTGGTGTCCGTTTGTAGTGCTTACATTGTATTACTGTTGGTTTCGTGCAAATGCTTTACACACTGCCTCTAGAATAAGCCTGCTGCTCATGCCAAGCTACCAAGGGGGTGAGCAGGGGTTATTTTAGGAGTGTAACTCCCTTATCCTGACTAGGAAGAAGGGTCCCTACTTGGACAAAGGTGCAAGCCCTTGCCAACTAGAGACCCCCATTTCTAACACTATGCAATTTCTTTCTACCCACTTAGAATTGTAAAGACCCTACCGGATAGCCTCAATAAAGCATTTAGCCACCCATGCTAAAAGGAGGGTCTGTTAGGTATGAAAAATCCCATTCCCGCAATGCACTCGTTTCATGCTATATTAGGTTAGCAATGTGTGGCTAAATGGACGCCATTTGTATTCACGTTATGCAACCCACTGAGTTATCCCCGTATAGTGCAGGCTTCAGTTAGCAAGTGTGACTCCATTTTGTATTTCGTAATCCCTATTAGACTGCTTAGGCTGTGCCCGTACTAGGCCTCATTATTCAGTATTGCTTGCCTCAGCAGAACACTGTTCTTCGTTATTATTTTCTCTCCTGTCCAAACTGCTTCCCGACTTACTAATGAATAGGCCATTCTGCCCTCGCATACCTATCCGAGTGTGTAGTTCTGCTCCCACGTTAGGAGACGCTGAGATTCAGCGCTGTAGCCTTGAATTGTAGATAACATGTACCCATCTGGCAGGTGGTAGCTCATCCTCCTGTGCCTCCTTTCTTCATGTTTGGCCCAGGCCGGTAACTTTCCATTGTGGGCGTGGTTGGAGGCTCTTGGGAAGATTCATTACGTGTTGCAGGCTGTTGGGGGGGGTCAGTCCCTCGGCAGACATCTTAGGGTGAAGGTCAGATTGGACTCCTCTGCAGAGCATTGCTAATAAATAATGTTTGTATTCTCTACTGTCTGACCGACTCTTCCTTCTTTGGAAGGCATAGCAGGTGGTTGTAAGTAACCCAGGTGGCCCCTAAGGGCAACTTTCTTCTGTGGCTGTTCTCTTCAATAATGAGGCGACCAAAGGATACAGGGTGATTGGGAGAAAAATGCAACACGATGGAATTGGTGACCAGGGAACAAGAGAATGCGCAAAACTCGTCTTTCCAGTGTCCTTCAGAGAGCCGTCACTGACAGGCTCTTATTGTTTCGCAGGCGTAGGCGCTGTTGAGCACTGGCTGTGGAGCTGCTCGTCCAGCTCGGATCCGGATCCCACGTTGTAGGGCAAGGTGTTTCTTTCTTTAGAATCACAGTCCATTTGCCCCATTCGTCGATTGTCCAAACAATGCACCAATCTCCCTTTCCCTACGCTATCATTGGTACCACGGGCAGGGTACATGCATCCTATTCTTCAGCAATACAGTCCATCGCTACTAATCTGACTTTCCCTTTGGTGCACTGTTTCTCCTGCAGGGGTGCAAATTATACCTCAACACTTCGGGCACAGAGGGGTCAGGGAAAAAGGGGGGGTCAAACTCAAGAGGACCAAGAGGCAGCGGCTCAAACACAGGTGACCCCATAGGCTGTGGCTCAATGCGCTGGAACTCAAGCACAGTTGGACCAACAGGCTGGGGCTCCTGGATAACCCCTCTTTCTTTTGTTGTTCAATGGTACTGATGGAGCAAGGTCTCGTAAGAAAGAGACTTGCTCGGAGGCAATCCACTTGTATAACTCATTAACAAGTAATTAATTATGTTTGGTGAATAACTAATACACACCACATGAACACGCGGGTTAGTGAAGCTTGCTTATGTGTGTATTAATGCAGATAACAATGAAAACGGACTAATATCGCTTTGAACGGGGAAACTGTTGTGCGCATGCATCAACTGCATCTACCCAATATGACGAGGTAACGCTTGGAGGGAAATTCTAGCGCATGAGCAGAAGATACTGAAATGGAGTCTTGAAGACTCGCGTGCATGGCATCTGCTCAGCTGAAACTAAAACAAGCTATTTTACTAATGCTAATGTGGGAAAAGTATTAATAAGCAAATGGGAATAGAGTAGAGGTGGGAGGTATACAGTGTGACCATTTATTTGTGAAATTAATATTTGTCTTTTTGACTTTATTGTTAGTGCGTATTTGGGCCTCTCACGCATCGCGGAATTTAGCTGAGTGGTGAAGCGACTGCGCATGTCCACTGAAAATTAACCCAGAATGATGACTTGGAGGTTGAACAGAAGCCAAGGTCGCAAATGATGTGCCCTGGGAACGGAAGCTGAAGAGTTCAGTGAAGAAGACTCTTATTCATAAATTAATAAAAATGTTTCAAGAAAAACGTGGATAAGTATGGGAACATAAGACGTGAAATTAAGGGGATGGGTTTGCGAACAATAGTTCAACTGATTTTGATGACATGTAAGCATGGTGTGATGGAGCTTCCCCCTTGCCTGACCAATCATATTTCGTATTTTTACGATATTGAAACTTTAGTGGGTGGAAAATGAAGAAACGAAGGTATAACTAAGGTAGCTTTAGTTAGTTAGCGAGCTAGAGATGGTGGAAGTCGGGGTCGAGATGCTGTTGCTGGGAGAGATGCTGTGAGATGCTGATGAAGAATAGAATGCAGACTCTGGAGAAGAACTTTCTATCCTAACTTAATTGGGTTAGAGCAGAAGATCGCGGAAGAATCTCGAGGACTAAGAGAGTGTCAGAGAGGGGTGCGGCGCAATCGTCGGTATTCTAGAGTGGTCAACTATCCTGTCCTGAATCCTGTCCTGAGGTCTTTGTCTCCTGACCTATCCTGGGGGACCCTTACCAGCCCTTTGGCCAGGGGGTTGGTCTTTCACACCATTCTTGGTAACTATAATTTCACGTTATTTGCAAATGTTCTTTTCTCTCTGTCCTCTCCCTTTCTGAGCATTAATTATTGTATGAGTCTGAAGTATATGCTTGATGTTTAACCAATTGAATTTTCTCTCCTAAGAATGATGGTGACTGCACTGTATTTTTGAAATGGTTCACATGAATTTAATTTAGATAAAGATTTTAAACCTTCCTGAGTCTTTGATCATTTACTTCAAACAAAAGAATAGTTAAGGGTCAAGTTAATTATCACCATCAACTAGTTCAACTAATGGTCCATCGACCAGAGGAAAGAACTTTTTGATCAGTGAAAGGTTAGTTAGGAAAATTAAATAACTAATCCTGAATATTGTGAAGTATAAATATAAAACTTTGACAACTCCAGCGGTTTACTCAATTTGTGTGTTTTATGGGCCCAGGTGAGTATATGGTAGTGGAGTATCTGTTGTTGGTATAACGCTGGATCAGTTTTCTGGTTGCAGAGATATGGTTATTATTGACTAGTTTTGTGATAAAAATTGATTATTGATTTATGTTTAACAGAAAGAGTTAGCGTCTTGTTTTATGTTGTCTAGAATCCCGGGAAAATGAATAGCAGGTGGTGACAGAAGCCATACTGCAGTGAGGTTACTCGTCTGTTGGAATAATACTGAGAAGCTACGTAGGGCTGGCAGAATTAAACTAGGGACTATTTCGTATAAAAGTAGAGTGCGAATTATAGCAAAAAAGGGTTCGCTGGTGAAACTTTGGTCTCATTTCCCAATACGGGTGACACTGGAGAAGTAACAGGTTCTCCTGAGCTGAAGAGTAAACAGGGGTTTTACTCGTAGTAGAAGAAGAGTAATTCTAAAACTCAAGAATAAATTGAAATCTATCCTTTTGTTTAGTGGAACAGACAGAGTAGCGAATGTTTTTATGTTGTTATTAACGAAGAATTTAATGAAAAGTATTAAGAAATACGTTTTTGTATTACCTTGTAAAGGGAAGGTCAGTTGCCGGAGTTTTACTGACGTCACAGAGAGCCACGCTGGGATTGGTTGAAGCAGCGGGCGTGTGACAGAAGCATATTGTAAAAGAGGGGTCAGTAGTGAGGAGCAATACTGACGTCACAAAAGGCCGCGCTGGCATTGGTCAGACCACGAGCGTGAGCCTGAGTTTGATTGGTTAATAAATAGAAACCGCGCTAGGATTGGTCAAAAAAGAATTGTATGTTGAGTTCTGATTTGACTGCGGGCGTGAGTCGTGCTGACATAGGACGAGACGTAGGTAATAGAGCTAGAAGATATACGTAAGACTCTTTCCTATATCGACCGTCTGAAATGTACGGAAGACCAAAGAAAATGACATTAATGAAGAAAATTTTAAATTTCTTTAAGAAAGACAAACCTGTAATGACTAGTGAGGGAATTCCTATTCCACCACCCAAAACACCTGCTTCATTTATGATGATGGAGAAAGAATATCACTCGTGTGTATGGTTGGAAAATTGGGTGGAATATACTAAAGGTGATGGTTTTTTGGCTTTTCCGGAGTATGGTACTTTCAATTTAAAGGTACTTCAGAATTTGAGAGATAGAATGAATATGTTAGAACCTAATCATAGAATGACACAGTATGAAGCTTTGGAAGAATGGGAAATTGAGGCATTTGATAGTGAAAAATACAGAAGTGGTCGGAGATTTAGAGGAATTTTACCTAGATATCCGTATGAGTCAAGTGGAGATCAAATGAAGCGTTGGAGGAGAGCTGTGGTGACCGAGGGTTTATATCCAGTATTAATGGCTGAAGAACAGTTAGGAGGAAAGTGTAAAGAAAAAATGAAACACATGAATACGGCAGGTTATGGTGAATCAGATGATGAGCTATTGGAGGATATTTTGATTAAAAATCCTCCACTGTACCAAGAAGCACCTAGTAAGGTTACCCCTAGTGCACCAGTGATAAGAATGCCTTTAACTCCACAAATTGTACATGATGTGACACTTAATAGGGTGTTACAGGATAATGAGAGAGAAGCTTTAAATAAAACTAGAGAAGAATTAGTTAAGAAAGTAAGCCAATTGAATTTAAATGCCGAAGCTTTGACAGTACCAGTCACTATTGGTCTTGTAATCCCATTATATGGAGATAACAAGACTTGCCAGAAACCACAAACTGTGACAATTCCGTTAAATAGTCCCAGAAGAGAAGTAATAATTACGGATGATCAGGCCAGTGAAAGTGAATCAGTTATTTCATTAATGGATCTCCCGAATGTAGAACCTTTAACTGAAACGCCGAAGAGATTTATAATTGCAAATTTGAGAGAAAAGAGATCTTTGGTTCCTTTAGGAACTGGAAGTTCAACAGTAGTTACCCCTGAAGATATAGAGAGATGGGCACAGGAAATAGACAATCGAAACCCACAACCAAAGATTCTAGATATCAGTAAATTGAAAGTAGAGTTGGAAGAAATGATAACTGGCAATGTGAGCATAGAAAGATTGAATGTTTATAATGATGAGGAGTTATTATTCTTATGTAAGAGTATAACCAGAAGAGCAAGAGTATTTCATGAGAAATTAGCAGAAGTTGCCTCAGAGTTTGGAAAAAAATAGGAAATCGAAACTGTTGCAGAAACCATATCGAGTGGAGTTTACTGATAAAGATTTAGAAAGTGTAAATGCTTCTGGTAAGAAAATACAGATAAAAGAGTTGATGAATATTTTGCGAAAATGGGGAGACATTGACAAATGGAGAATTAGGTGGATAAAAAAGAAAGAGGAAGTACAAGCAAGAGAAGCATCATCTGCATTTCCAGTGAGAGAATCAGATAAGGTTGAGAAAATGTGTCCAATGAGAGAAGTTCCTGGTGGTGGATATGTTCATGTCCCCTGGAGTAGACAGGATATTTTGTCATTTACGAATGATTTTCCCAGATTGAGAGAAAAACCAGTTGAATGGTATAAACAGGTGAAAAGATTTGTGAAGGTTTCAAAGGTTTTGTTGAAGGATCTGGATGTTTTATTTGATATTGTAGTACCTGCTGATTTATGGACAGAGTGTAAGATCACATATCATTGGCCAAGTGAGGATTATGCTAGAGACGCGAAGACAGGAGCACCCTCAGAAGAGGTGATGAAGAAATATCACCAAGTAATTACTTACCTGAAAGGAAAAATCCCTCCTAAAGAAACAGATTGGGTAAAAATAGATAGAACAACTCAAGAGCCAAACGAGTCCGTGCATGCATATTATGAACGGTTTGTGTATGGTCTGAAACCGGAGATTAGTCAGATGATTCAGCAGCACATGTTGTGCTGGCAAAGTAAGACGATCGATGAAATTTTGAAGTATGCCAAGTATTGTGGAGATGACATTGAGGCAAGGCGTAGGAAGCTAAAAGAGAAAATGATGTGGGCACAAGTAAAATTGGCAGAACAGCAGGAGAATAAAGCAAATACCCAGACTGATAATCAGATAAAAGAGCAGAGTCAGAATGATGAAGCGGCGAATGTTGGTAAAGTAAAAGGACAATTGAATAGACAGGAAGCAAAGAAGAAGTTTCCTTGTCATGCGTGCCGAAAGATTGGACACTGGAAGAACGAGTGTAAGAATATTCAGAATAATAATGGGCCAAACCAAAATTTAATTCCACTGATGCAGAATGAAGTACTTATGAATCAGCCGCAGCAGGTAGTTACTCCACAGTATCAGGTGCCACCAGCTCCTATGCCAAACTTTGTGAACCCACAAAAGTACAGTGCGAACACCGGATTTCACAGAGAAAGTGGTAAGAATAACAGAGTGGTTACACAGTATTTTTTGCAGAATGATGAAGAAAATTCGGACTATGTGCAATGACGGTGCCTGAGGGGGGAGGAAGAGGAGTGCGTGCTTGGCACATCCTTGCCGGTAGATCAGACAGGTCCATTTATTGATGGGAAAGTGGAAGGTAATAATATCACCTTTCTATTGGATACTAGTGCTACCCGGTCTACTGTGAGAACAGCAGACATCCCAAACCTACCTCTCTCGGGAGAATCTATCCAAGTTGTAGGAGTGTCAAATCAACAGATTAGAACCCCAATTACAAAACCAATGGAGGTACATATCGGAAATTTTAAAGATATGCATCGGTTTGTAGTTTGCGATTCCAGTCCAGTAAATCTGTTGGGAAGAGATCTATTGTGCAAGATGAACTGCACGATCTATTGTACACAAGATGGTGTTGCTTTCCAAACCCCTGATGAAGATGTTATATACAAAATGATGCTAGCTAAGCAAGGTACAGAAGTAGACAAGATGTTTTCATTGGCAACTGAAAGTGAATTGCCTGAAGAGTTAAGAACCGCAGTAAATTCAGAAGTGTGGGATTTTACAGGAAAGGATATTGGGCTAATGTCAAATGTAGATCCAATTAAAGTAACGGTGAAAGAAGGTGCAGTTTATCCAAACACACAACAGTACAAAATTTGTCCAGAAGTGAAAGCAGGAATTGCTCCAGAAATTGACCAAATGATTAAACAAGGCATTTTAAAAGATAATGGGTAGTCCTTGTAATTCACCCATAATGGGACTTAAAAAGCCTAGCGGAAAATACAGGATAGTGCAAGATTTGAGAAAGATAAACAAAATTGTAGTGCCTTGTTGGCCAGTGGTGCCAAATCCAGCAGTGATCCTTTATCAGATACCCTGGAATGCAGGCTGGTTTACAGTAATTGATTTGTGCCAAGCATTCTTTTCTATTCCTTTGCACCCAGTATCTTTTCGCCTTCCGGTTTGAGGATCGTATTTTGGCATGGTGCAGAGTTCCTCAAGGGTACACAGAGAGTCCCTCAATTTTCAATCAGATACTGAAAAAGTGTCTGGAGTCATTGGTTATGCCCAGGAAATCAGTTCTGGTTCAGTACATTGATGACCTATTGGTGGCATCAAAAACACGAGAAGATTGTGTCACCGACACATTGCATTACTGAACCATTTGGCCTAAGGAGGACTCAAAGTGTCTCCAGAAAAATTGCAGTTCTGTCAACAAGATCTTAGATATTTAGGGCATAAAATAGAAAGAGGAGTTAGGAAAGTGACACCGGAAAGAATAAAAATAATCAAAGAAATGCAGCTACCTCAAGCACAAAAAGAGATGAGAATGTTTCTGGGAGTGGTTGGGTACTGTAGGCAATGGATCAATTGCTTCTCCATGCTAGCAAAGCCATTGATACAGTTAACTCGGAAAAGAGCAAGAGATCCAATTGATTGGAATGATGAATGTTTGGAAGCCTTTGTGAAACTACAAAATTGTCTATGTGAGGCCCCTGCCTTGGGCATGCCTGATTATTCAAGAGAATTTGCACTGTTTTGTTGTGAGAGAAAAATTGTGCACTTTCAGTTTTAACACAGAGACATGGACTGAGCTGACGTCCAGTGGCGTATTTCTCTGCCACCTTGGATCCAGTGGCCTCAGCCTTACCTGGTTGCTTAAAAGCAGTAGCTGCTACTCGTATGAGTCTAGAGCAAAGTGAGTCAATAGTGATGGGACATCCCGTAAAAGTCTACATTCCTCACTCAGATGAGATTCTTTTGACAAGAACGAGAACACAACATCTTACTCCTAGTCGGCTGACTAAGTATGAAAGAGTGATTTTGGGAGCAGAAAATGTGACAGTTATAAGATGCACAATAATGAATCCTGCCACATTATTGCCAGATCCATGTTGTGAAGAAGTGAAAGATGAGATTGATCATGATTGTCTGAATGTGACTGAATTGTGTACTAAGCCCCGCCCAGACATAAAAGAAACACCATTGAAGGAATCTGATCATGAATTATTCGTGGCGGGTCGTGTTTAAGAACAGAATGAGGAGGATTAAGTGCTGCATATGCTGTATGTAAAATGACAGGGGTAGTTGAAGCATCCTTTTTACCGGGAGTCAAGTCTGCACAAGTAGCCGAATTGATGGCCTTAACAAAGGCATGCAAAAAGGGGAAAAATTGGAGAATAACCATATATACGGACAGTCAATATGGTTTCGGGGTTGTGCATGATTGTGGCCAACTCTGGATGCAGAGGGGATTTCTGACTTCTTCAGGGTCTCCTATCAGAAATAGTAAAACTGTAAAGGATTTGTTGGAAGCATTACAATTGCCAAAAGAAGTAGCAGTTGTTAAATGCGCTGCACATCAGTCAGGAAATGACTATGTGACGGCCGGTAATAGGTATGCTGACCAAATTGCTCAATACTGTGCAAGAAATACAATGTCAATTAACAGAAACATTGAAACGGGTGAAACCAGCTGCCAACTTATGTTTTTCTCAGTACCAGCAACATGGGATGAGGTCAGACAGTTACAGGAAGAAGTTGAGGAAAAAGAAAAGGAAATCTGGATAAAATCAAGTTGTACAAAAAGAACAGAAGATGAAGTGTGGGTGTACTTAGATGGTAGACCAGTCATGCCAGATTGTCTTCTCTCTCAAATGGCAAGAGTGTACCATGGGACAACACACATTGGCAGATATTCATTGATCAGATTATTCAGACAGAGTTGGTACAATCCGAAGTTTAGGGTAATCGCAGAGAGCCTTTGCCAAAGATGCTTAATCTGTCAGCAGCAGAACCCAGGCAGGAAGACAGTGGTTAGTTGGGGAAAGATTGGAAAGGCAGAAGGACCCTTCACCAGATTGCAGTTACATTGTATTGAGTTGCTTCCTTGCAATGGATTGAAATATGTACTTGTCATAGTGTGCCTGTTCTCAAGATGGGTAGAGGCATACCACACTAGAAGGAATGACAGTCTCACAGTTGCTAAACTACTATTGAGGGAGTTGATACCTCGTTTCGGTTTTCCAGTCACTTTGGAATCAGATAGAGGACCTCATTTTAATAATGAGATAATTCGATTAATCTGTGCTGCATTTAACATTGAACAAAAACTGCACTGTGCTTATCGTCCAGAGGCTTCTGGAATAGTTGAACAGCTTAATGGCACAATCAAATCAAGATTACAGAAGGTGTGCGCATCCACAATGCTGAAATGGACAGATGCATTGCCTCTTGAACTGATGGGTCTCAGAAGTATTCCTGACAGAAAAACAGGATTGAGTCCACATGAGGTGCTCATGGGAAGGGCAATGAGACAAGCATTTATTCCTGGAAATAAATTGATGAATATAACTGATGATCTGGTATTGGACTATTGCAAAGGATTGGCTGAAATGGTGCGTTCTGTCTCTCATCAGGTTGGAGAAGACGCAGTCAAAAGACAGCCAGACCAAGCGCATGAATTGAATCCTGGAGATTGGGTGTTAGTGAAGAAACACGCAAGGAAGTCGTGTCTAGCACCCAGGTGGGATAAACCACGTCAAGTCATACTAGTCACTACCACAGTAGTGAAATGTGCAGGTTTACCTAATTGGATTCATGCTAGTCATACCAGAAGAGTTCCAAGCCCATCTGTACAACAAGAACGGCCACTGACTGAACAAGCTGAGACATCAGAAGTTAAAAGTTGTGAAGCAGAAGAATCTAGAGTGATAGATTCTGAAAGACAACTATATGACGAACAGCCAAGTACAAGTCAGGAAGAGCGGATATCAGTGATTGAAATACCTGATGCTGTTGTCGAAAAAAGAAGAACAACTGAATTAAAGAGACAGGAAAGTAGAGAGGAAAAGACAGGGAAAAAAGAACACACTCAGGTAGAAATAAACAAAGCCATTGAGAAACCTGAGCAGGGAAAGATAGATCTAGAAGAACAAGTTCAGGCAGAAGAAGAACAAGTTGAAATAAGACATGAGCAGGAACAGGTAGATCTAGAAGAACAAGTTCAGGCTGAAGAAGAACAAACTATAATAAGACCTGAACAGGTGCAAGTAGAGGAAGATCCAAATACAGAAAATACAGAACAATGACAATCAGAAAGGGAAGAAGAACAAGAACAGATTGTGCCCAGATTAAGTGAAAATAAAAGAACTTTAGAAGGAGACGGAGAAGGTAAAAGTGCAGTCCAGGTCAAAAGAGTTAGAAAAGGAGACAATTGGCCTGCAGGAGTGAAGAGACTAAAATATTACCTAAGAAAACCAGAAAAGAAACCAGAGCAAGTAAATGAGGTTACGAGTCAGGCACAATCTAAACAAACCTTAGTAAAACTTACACGAAGAAGCCCAAGATTGAGAATTCTGAATAGAAAATACAAGGCCCCTGAGTGGACCGATGTTATACTTGAAGAATTTGAAAACTTAGATTTATGTGAAGAATCAGAAAGTGTTCATGTTGCACAGATTGATGAAAGCAAATTAAGACCTCCTTAAAATAAAAGACTTGATTTTAAGAAAATTTAGACAAAGAGAAAGAAAGAAAAAGAGAAAATAAATTTTCTCAGATTAAAATGGCAGAAGTTGAAGACACTGAAAGACCGAAACAAGTTTAAAAAGAAAATGTTTAAGATTTTGATTATGTAGTATTATACTAGTAGTATTAGTATGGTTATTTCTAACAATACGAGTACCTTTGTTAATGGAAACAAGTAACAAGAATAATACAATTACTAATGAGACAGTAGATAGAATAAAGGGCACTAAAATAGAAATAAGGGTAGAAGATGAGATAAACTATCATAATGAATCAGACAATGATTCGTCTTTAAATGTGTTTACTAAATTGTTATTTCAATATGTTAATACGATGGAGATTAGTAATTGTTATGTTTGTATGAAGTTACCCTCATCAGTGTCAGAAGGGGTGACGTATCACCATATACCTTTAACATATGGTGTATCATGTAGTGCTTTATCAAGTTTATTTTATGTAACAGGGAAACTTCAGTATTTTTATTCAAACTTAGATGTAGTATTTTCAGAACTGCCTATTAGAAAGAATATGAATCCAGTGATTAGTAGTAAAAATGCAGAGTTCATGGGTGAATTCTTTTTGACAATGAGTTCAATAGATATAGCTCAGGCACACAAGGATAACTTAACATGTATATTACTTGAAGAAGAAAAATAATTTTTGAATTTAGCAGAAGAAAGGAGACAGGATTTAATGCTGCTGAACAGAAATCCCATGTACCTCCATGGGCCGGGAAAGAGGGAATTTATGCAAAGGGCAAAGCTCATGCTGCGATGTCCCTAGACTTTGAGAAAAGGGGAAAATTCTGCCTCCATAGGTTAAAGACAGATTATAATAACAATTTCATTGGTTCCAGTGAATGTGAACACAACTTCCTAATTTTAGGAGGGTGGGGACTAAAAGGGGGAACTGACCCTGTGTTTCCAGGAGTTTATTATATATGTGGGAATAATGCCTATTATAGGTTACCTGCAAGATGATATGGGAGCTGTTATTTTGGAATAGTTTTTCCAAAGATTTACCATGTAGACAGAATAAATGGAATCAATGAAAAATAGAATGGACTAACACGAAGAAGAAGAGCTAGCTTTTCTGAAATAGTAGGTGATATATTTAGGGCATTGATACCCTCAGTTGGAGTCATTCTAAATTCCCGTAAAATTTGCAAATTGTCAACCATAGTTGATCGTCTTTCTACAGCCGGAGGACTCTTAATGATCAATACAGAGATAGTTGGAATAAGGTCTATGGTTTTGCAAAATCGTCTTGCTCTTGATATCTTATTGGCAAAGAAGGGCGGAGTCTGTGGTATGTTCAAAATTCAACATTGCTGCACTTATATTCCGGACAAAAGTAAGGAAATTAAAGGGTATATTAGAAATATTACAAGAATGCATAATGACTTGACCCAACTGGAGGTTGACAGTGTATGGGGAAGATTAACAAAAAGTATAACATCAATAGGGAATTGGTTTACTAATTTTGGGAAAAGTTTTATAGGTCAAATAATCTTACCAGTAGTTGTGATAATGACAATAGTAATGACAGTAATGATCACATGTAAATGTTGCAGAAGCAAGGGAAAGAGAAGAATACATTTAGAAAGAGAAGGGAGACGAAAGAAACGAAAGAGGGAATATGAAGAAATTCAGTTAGAGGAAATGAAAGGAAAGCTGTACAAAAAGATGAAAGATTTAGAAGGAAAGGAAGTAACTGACAACATGAGGAGAGAAAAAGGAGAAAACTGAGATGTGCTAAAGTTGGCATCTGGGAAGGGATGGGTAATTTTGTGATGGCTCAAAATGCCATCAGGGAGGGATTGATGGAGCAAGGTCTCATAAGAAAGAGACTTGCTCGGAAACAATCCACTCGTATAACTCATTAACAAGTAATTAATTATGTTTGGTGAATAACTAATACGCACCACATGAACACGCGGGTTAGTGAAGCTTGCTTATGTGTGTATTAATGCGGATAACAATGAAAACGGACTAATACCGCTTTAAACGGGGAAACTGTTGTGCGCATGCGTCAACTGCATCTACACAATATGACTAGGTAACGCTTGGAGGGAAATTCTAGCGCATGAGCAGAAGATACTAAAATGGAGTCTTGAAGACTCCCGTGCATGGCATCTGCTCAGCTGAAACTAAAACAAGCTATTTTGCTAATGCTAAAGCGGGAAAAGTATTAATAAGCAAACGGGAATAGAGTAGAAGTGGGAGGTATACAGTGTGACCATTTATTTGTGAAATTAATATTTGTCTTTTTGACTTTATTGTTAGTGCGTATTTGGGCCTCTCACGCATGGCTGGATTAAGCTGAGTGGTGAAGCAACTGCGCATGTCCACTGAAAGTTAACCCAGAATGATGACTTGGAGGTTGAACAGAAGCCAAGGTCGCAAATGATGTGCCCTGGGAACGGAAGGTGAAGAGTTCAGTGAAGAAGACTCTTATTCATAAACTAATAAAAATGTTTCAAGTAAAATGTGGATATGTATGGGAACGTAAGACATGAATAAAAATTAAGGGGATGGGTTTGCGAACAATAGTTTAACTGATTTTGATGACATGTAAGCATGGTGTGATGGAGCTTCCCCCTTGCCTGACCAATCATATTTTGTATTTTTACGATATTGAAACTTTAGTGGGTGGAACATGAAGAAACGAAGGTATATCTAAGGTAGCTTTAGTTAGTTAGCGAGCGAGAGATGCTGGAAGTCGGGGTCGAGATGCTGTTGCTGGGAGAGATGCTGTGAGATGCTGATGAAGAATCGAATGCAGACTCTGGAGAAGAACTTTCTATCCTAACTTAATTGGGTTAGATCAGAAAATCGCGGAAGAATCTCGAGGAGGAAGAGAGGGTCAGAGAGGGGTGCTGCGCAATCGTCGGTATTCTAGAGAGGGCAACTATCCTGTCCTGAATCCTGTCCTGAAGTCTTTGTCTCCTGACCTATCCTGGGATACCCTTACCAATCCTTTGGCCAGGGGGTTGGTCTTTCACACCATTCTTGGTAACTATAATTTCACGTTATTTGCAATTGTTCTTTTCTCTCTGTCCTCTCCCTTTCTGAGCATTAATTATTGTATGAGTCCGAAGTATATGCTTGATGTTTAACCAATTGAATTTTCTCTCCTAAGAATGATGGTGACTGCACTGTATTTTTGAGATGGTTCACATGCATTTAATTTAGATAAAGATTTTAAACCTTCCTGAGTCTTTGATCATTTACTTCAAACAAAAGAATAGTTAATGGTTAAGTTAATTATCACCATCAACTAGTTCAACTAATGGTCCATCGACCAGAGGAAAGAACTTTTTGATCAGTGAAAGGTTAGTTAGGAAAATTAAATAACTAATCCTGAATATTGTGAAGTATAAATATAAAACTTTGACAACTCCAGCGGTTTACTCAATTTGTGTGTTTTATGGGCCCAGGTGAGTATATGGTAGTGGAGTATCTGTTGTTGGTATACCGCAGGATCAGTACTGCCTCGTCCCGCACCTCTGTGCTCTGCAGCTTCGTTTCAGTCGTATTCATGGATGTTCCATAACAAGCAGACAGGCTGTGCATTACGTCTGGGCCCCTCCTTAATATGTCTGCAGGGCGTCCCGGACCTATTAGTGGATAGAATGCAAACTTTCAGTTAACTGGCAAAGATAAAACTTTATATAATTTTTTTTCTCTCCCAACACCAAGTAGTGGGGTAAGCCTTAATCCATTTACTAAACTCTTTAAAAAAATAATAATGAAATTCTTTGAATTATTGCATCCATCTATTCCTATCTTATTCATCTGAAGAACATCAGAAAGGGAAAATGTGTGGTGCGAAATTACCGGGGGGCATACAGATACGCTTCCTAGTATTGTGCATCAGGCGCACCATAGAGTACACGGGCTGGACACTGTCTCCTCATAACCATGGGGGGATACATATGCATCTGACAACACTCTTTCCTTTCCTGGCCTACCAATTCACCATCCCTTGTCCTTTCAATTGTGCTATACTTTCTATTCAAACATCATGACTTCGGGTACCCATTCAGCAGGGTCTATTACGAACATTATTTTCATTTTCAATCTAATAATTTTCCTTAGTTGTCTGATCTGCAAACATTATCCCTTCCCACATCATCTGTTACTTTCTGGTGGGCACTACACTTACTTACAATTCGCAACCTAGTTACTCAGGCTAACTAATAAGGGACTTGTGATGTCTCTGCGACTGTATGTAGTGTTGCGATAACATGAGCAATAGTGGTGATGCCACCTGAATATTTAAACAAAAGCCATCAACCTATAATTCCCCTTAAGGATCAGATAAGAGAACATCAGTCTAGTATACCCGTCCTTTCATCTCCTTTTCAATTCCAATTTCATCAATTTACAGAAGGGAGGGGCAGTAACATGGCTGGCTTCAAGGTGACACATTTGTTTAATCATGACAATTTTTGCGAACAGTGTTATTTTATAGCCGGTTAGACGTGCACTGGTGAGGTTCTGCGTCTCTGTTTATTCAAGGGCATGTTCACTGCATGGTGTACCATAACTGTAAGATTAGTAGCTAAAACGAGTTCAATTGATTGTCTTATGGAGATGGCCACCGTCATGACCGCCCCCTAGACAGCTTGGGAGGGCTCTTGCGGTAACATCAAAGACAAAAAGCGCACAACAAGCTGTCTTGTGTACTTACAACACAAAACAGCACGCAACAATATATGTACCAAGCACAGGAGCCAAAGAAAACGCAGTTTGCTAATTGCCCAAGTGTTAGGCATTCAGGGATAAGGCCCATGCACCCCATGCACCCCATGCACCTCATTTAATGTGTTAGTTCACCAAGGAGCTAATCTCTAACCCCCTTCGACAGTAGGTGACCTAAGAAGGAAACCTCCTGTCGACAATACTTACCCCTTTTAAAAGCAGACTCCCTGGCCATTCAAAGCCAAGCACAAGAACAATTTGTTAGAAATGGGGGTCTCTAGTTGGCAGAGGTAGGTACCTTTGTCCAAATAGGGACCCTTCCCTCCAGTCAGGGTAAGGGGAATACACACTTTAGATAACGCCTGCTCACCCCCTTGATAGTTTGGCACAAGCAGACAGGCTTATCTCAAAGGCAATGTGTAAAGTATATGTACCAACACTCACAGTAATACAGTGAAAATACCACAAAAGGACACCACACCAAATGCACATCCTAGGTCTCTGCCACACTGAAACCAAACAGTCAATCCACAATCAGGCAGAGGCACACAGAAGTGTTAAGCAAGAAAATAGCCATTTTCTAAAAGTGTTATTTTCAAACACAGACTTGAAAATCACCCTTACTAAAGATGTGTTATCAAATTCTTAGTTCAGGGATACCAGACCCCAATTTTCCATCTTATCCCTATGGGAAGATATTCTTGTAAAATGTTACAAAGCATTCCCCATTCTGCCCTATGGACAAGATAGCCTTTCAAAAGTAAAAAATGAAATTGGCAGTATTTCACTATCAGAACATGTTACTCACACCAGTACATGTCCTACTTTTCACATACACTATAACCTGCCCGGGAGGTACCTTGAGCCCACCATAGGGGTGTCCTATGTACAAACTGCGCGCAGACACTGTGGTGGCAGGCCCGAGACGTCTTTTCCGGGGCACTAATGTGGGCAGCACAATCAGCACGGCAAGCCCACCAGTAGCACCCGATCCACCAGCCCTGGCACACCCAGTGTACTTCACTAGGGATCTACTGGCAAAACAAAATACGCAAATCAGGGAGTACCAAGCACAATATCAAGTTACACAGGGAGCACCTGCACTGTGACACTGACCAGCAGCGGCAAAATGCCCAAAGCATCTAAGCCAGCAAAAACGAAATCCAGCACAGCATCAAAAACATAGGAGGTAGAGGCAAAAGTCAGGGAGAACCACGCCAAGAATGCCATGTCTAACACTATTGAACTGTACTGTCCCCACAACTTTGGAGTGTCTCTGAAACGATAAGCAATTAACTACCCCTTTTAAACATTTTTACAGATGCTCGGTCTTTCTTCATAGTCCTAAGAAGTGCAGCAGAGCCTATGACTCCTACCAGTCTATGTGAATCCGAACAAAGACCTATCATTGAAATAAATAGTACCACCAAAGAATGTATTTTAGATCAGTGATAGAAAAATATTGAGCAGCAGAAAGAACCATTAGCAGAAGCATTGCAATGGCTAGAACAGCAGGATGTTGAGAAACCACATTTTCATGAACTTCACACCAATCAGTCACAAAATTATAAACACAATCACAATAATGGGGCTATTACAATTCAACAGTTGTCTCCTCACCAACAACTTTCTCAACCAAATCCTGTATCATACACAACAAGGCTCGCTGCCCCCCATTGTATCCGACAATAAGGGATACAAAGCAAGATAGCATTGTCTATAGCTGAGATCAAAACCTGGGATATCTGTAACAATCCCACCTCTGCATCGCCTGTTGCCCATAAAGTGAATGACGCATCTGCAAAACTCAAGGGGGTGCAAACACCATGTACTGCTTACATTAAGACCCAGCTTCAGACATTCACCTGCCGAAAGGCAATAATAGTAAGATACCAAACCCATCACAGTCTCACCACAATTAGACATGAGCGCAAACGGAAAACCCATGGTAAAAAGGACCAATAATCAGAGCAAGAGGGCGCAAAACATGTGCTACAACTAATGTGTCTGAAACACCCACCAAAACACTCATAACACTGTGCTATGTTAAATACATAACAGAAAGAGGCAATGTAGACCAAATACTTCCAAATGCCTACAACCAAGTTGCTATTGCAAAAAAAACACATTAAAAACGAATCTGCAAACAAACAATCAAATCCCCCTTTTGAGACACAAATCCTGCCCTCTAAAATCTAGAAACACCTTCACTCTCTCATCTTTCCCCTGGTGGCAGCAACTGAAATAGCTTGTTCCCTCTTGTCTGCATTTCCCACCTCTGATCACACACGTTCCTCCATTTGCATCCAGGCTCTATCCTCAAATCCACATACCTGTGTCCCAGTACTCACTAATATCGGGGGATGAAAAACCACAGTGGAAATAGCAGTAGAAATAACAGACATTATCATCACTGCTGGCCATAGGTTTTAGGGAAAGTTATAGTTAGTTGGACATTTCACTCGTACAAAACCATAGAAATTCCCCCGTTATAGTTAGTTCACCTAACTAGAACTCGCGCCCACGCAATGCACTGCTGATGACGTCACATATTACATCACTCATGACATGGTCAGTGACATCACTGATGACATCACTGATGACATCTCAAATGACATCACTGATGACATCACTGACGACATCATCCAGTGACTGTGTGTTTCTGTAAAGTTTAAATGTGTTTAATATATATAGGGAAAGGCGTATTGAAGAATGAGTGGGTGTATAAGTGTCTGAATGGATGATTTAGTAGGTGCGTGACTGACTCTATAAGTGAGTGATTAAACGTATCTTACTGAATGCATGGGTTAGTGACTAAACTGTGTGAATGTCTGTATCCGTCTGTCTGTTTGTGTGTAAGCGGCTGCATGGGTTTGTGAATAGCTACATGAGTGTCTATATGGGTTATTGATTGGTTGTTTGAGTATCTGTATGGGTGCCTGAGTGTTTGTGTGGGTGGGGTGTGTGTGACTCTGTGCATAGATGAGTGAGTGGGTGATTCACTGGGTGCATGGTTTCAAGAGTGCATCTGTGATGGACTGTATGGGTGGGTGAGTGTGTGTATGGGTGTGTTAGTGAGTGAATGTATATCTCAGTGGTACATGTGTGAGTAACAACATATGTGAAAGGCAGTATATATGTGTGTTGGAGTATATACATGGCTATAAGTGAGAGTGTGTGATTGTGAGAGTGGCTGTATGGATGAGTGTGTGCTTGTATCAGTGATTGTATAAGAGCATAAGAATGTGCTAGTATTTGTATGAGTAAGTGAGCTGGTGTGTGTATGACTGTATAGGTGAGTAAATGGCAGTGTGATTAATTATTTGCATGACTGACTAGGTGTGTGAGTACCTCTATGGATGAGTGGCGGTGTGTGAGTGTCTATATAGGTGTATCAGTGCATATGATAGTCCTGTACTGAGTGACCATAAGTATGAGTGACTGTACGGATGAGTGAGTGGATGTGTGTGTAAACTTAAGAATCAGTGACTGGGTATGTAGTTATTGGTGTTGGAGTGTCTATGGTTTTGAGAATGGCAGTCTGTAATTTAGAGTGGGTGTATCAAAGGTTATATTAGGGTGTGAGAAGATGCATCAAATTATCACATGGATGATCTCATCAGTGATGTCATTTGAGATGTCATCACTGATGTCATCAGTGATATCACTGACCATGTCATGAGTGATGTAATATGTGACGTCATCAGCAGTGTATTGCGGGGGCGCGAGTTCTAGTTAGGTGAACTAACTATAACGGGGGAATTTCTATGGTTTTGTACGAGTGAAATGTCCAACTAACTATAACTTTCCCTAAAACCTATGGTTTTTTCAGTGAATTTCTAAGGTTTTTTAAATGCTAATTTCTAAGTATAACGTGCTTGAAACCTATGGTTTTTTCAGTGAATTTCAAAGGTTTTTTAAATGCTAATTTCTAACTATAACATGCCTGAAACCTATGGTTTTTTAAGTGAATTTCAAAGGTTTTTTAAATGCAAGTTTCTAACTATGCCTACAGAGGTAGGACATGTGAAGAAAGAAGAAAAAACACAGAGAAAGAAGCAAAAGAAATGCAGAAAGAAGCAACAGAAGTCCTCAAAGACGAAGAAAAGTGCAGGAAGGAGCAAGACATGTGCAGAAAGAACCAACAGAGGAGCAGAAAGAGGCTTTGTTGCAAAATCATCCTGTGCCCACAACTTTTTCAGAAGGGTACTGGTGGTAACTGACTCTGAGTAACTAGGCCTAGAGCCAGTGCTATGCTAAAAGACACTTAGAATACAGTGAAAACACCTGCATACACTAGGGAACACTATGCGTTGGGGTACCCCTGTGATTAGCATGACCTCCTCTGTAAGGCCCTAGTACATAATAGGGCAGGGGGATTAAATCTACCTCTTAAAACGCGCCACGGGGCGCGTTTGCACAGTGGTGAAGGGAGGGGGGGCCTGGGGTGACATGTGTGCAAACACGCCCTGTGGCCGTTTTAAGTTGGGAGATTAAGTCTCCTTGAATCCTGAGGGTCCCTGGGGTCCAACTAGCCCACTAGGTACCTCCAGTAAGCGCCACAGAGCTGCGTTGCAGAGAGGTGTAAAGGGCGTGGCCTGGACCACCTCTCTGCAACGCAGGCCTGTGGCGCTTACTGGAGGTACCTGGTGGCCAAGTTGGCCCCCAGGGGCCCTCAGAATTGAAGGGGACTTAATTCCCCAACTTAAAACGTGCCAGAGGGTGTGTTTGCACACATATCACCTCAGGCCCGCCCCCTCCCTTCACCACTGTGCAAACGCGCCCCGTGGCACGTTTTAAGTTGGGGGATAAAGTCCCCTTGAATCCTGAGGGTCCCTGGGGTCCAACTAGCCCACCAGGTACTTCCAGTAAGCGCCACAGAGCTGCGTTGCAGAGAGGTGTAAAAAGGGGCGTGGCCTGGACCACCTCTCTGCAACGCAGGCCTGTGGCGCTTACTGGAGATACCTGGTGGGCTAGTTGGCCCTCAGGATTGAAGGGGACTTAATTCCCCAACTTAAAATGCGCCACAGGGCGTGTTTGCACACATGTCACCTCAGGCCCCGCCCCCTCCCTTCACCACTGTGCAAACGCGCCCCGTGGTGTGTTTTAAGTTGGGGGATAAAGTCCCCTTGAATCTTGAGGGTCCCAGGGGTCCAACTAGCCCACCAGGTACCTCCAGTAAGCGCCACAGAGCTGCGTTGCAGAGAGGTGTAAAAAGGGGCGTGGCCTGGACCACCTCTCTGCAACGCAGCCCTCTGGCGCTTACTGGAGGTACCTGGTGGGCTAGTTGGCCCCCAGGGACCCCCAGTAATGAAGGGGAATAAATTCCCCAATTTAAAACGCGCCACAGGGCGCGTTTGCAGAGTGTTGCTGGAGGGGGGTGGGGCCTCCGGCACGATGCCGGTCTTTTTAAAAAAAAACAATTTTAAGAAGGGGGGCTGTGTTTTAATTTTTTTGGGCCCTGGGGACCCCATCCCCCAGGGCCTTACCACTTTTTTTAAATAAAAAAAAAATCTAAACGGGAAGGGGGCTGTGTGGGCCCCCTCCCGTGGCCAATTCCGGCCCCGGGGACCCCATCCCCCGGGGCATGCCAACTTTTAAAATTTGTTTTTATGGAGGGGGGCTGCGTGGCCCCTCTCCTCAGGCCATTTATGGCCCCGGGGACCCCATCCCCCGGTGCCGGCCTTTGCAGTGTTTTTTTTTAAATTTTATTTGGGGGAGGGGGGCCGCGTGGCCCCCCTCCTGGGCCACTTCTAGCCCCGGGGACCCCATCCCCCAGGGCTGGCCCTATTCGTTGGGGACCATGGGGGGAGCCCCAATGCCCCCACGGTGCTGCCGGCTCCCCGCCTCCTGCGGGAGCCGGCATTGCTTTTCCACATAGGGAGCTGCTAACATGCAGCTCCCCATATGGAAAAGCAATTTGGTTAGGATTTTGAAAGCCAGAGCAGGGTTCCCTGCTCTCGCTTTCAAAACCCAAACAAGTTTGCTATGGCGGCTCCTGCCCTGCCATAGCAAACAGCAGTGTCCCGTGGGTGGGCACCCCGGGACACTGCAGGAGCCGGCCCTGGGGGGTGTCGGTCCCCAGGGCCATCACAGGCTCCAGGAGGGGGGCCGCGTGGCCCCCCTCCCAACATTTTCAAAGCCCCAGGGAGGTGGTGGTCCCCGGGGCTCTGGGGGTCCGTAACAGACCCCCATATTTAAATATTTAGTGCCCCAGGGAGGTGGCGGTCCCCGGGGCGTGTGGGGGGGCTCGAGCCCCCCACACAGGTAAATTATTTAAAAAAAACAAGCCCCGGGTGGTGGTGGTCCCCAGGGCTGCGGGGGCCCCCCTGGGCCCCCGCAATTATGTTGAACATGCCCCCGGGACCTGGCTAGGTCCCGGTGCTAAACTGCTTCGCTTTTTTTTTTTCACGGCGGGATTCGTGGATCCTACGCGAATTTCGCCGTTTAAAAAAAAAAATATGCTTTTTTTGGCCCTGGGGGTCCTTGTGGGACCCCCTGAGCAGGCCTAGGGGGTCAGGGTGTTTCTACCCTGCCCCCTTTCCTTGTTTTTAGCGTTTGTTTTTCTCTTTTCTTGTGACTCGGTTCTACTGAGTTACAAGATGGCTGCCAACACTTCCTGGTTTGGAGTGTTGACAGCCAATTAGAATAAAGCTCGTGGTCGGGAGGGTGCGCGGATCCTACGTGCCTCTATATATCGAAAATTTTATTTTTGGATTTTCTCAGCAACTACTGAACGGATTTACACCATTTAAAACAAGCATTGGCATAGCCAATAGGTCTCGCTTTTGGGACCTTATAAGTATTTAGTTATGCAGCACAATATCCTTGGTGCAACAACATCAAGTGTTGCATGGCTAAACACTTATAAGGTCCCAAAGGCGAGACCTATTGGCTATGCCAAACAAGAGAACATTTAGTAAGTTACTTAAGCATGATAGGGCAAACTAGTTGAGCCAGAACAACACAAACTGTCACGTTACATCTCCGATGACTGGTGTGGGGGGTCCCATATTCCACTGTACCACACACACAGTGCGTCACGTGCAACCAAAACAAACACAGGCAGAAGGGGCTGGATAGGACCACCCACAGTCAATGGTTCCAAATACAACTGAAATGATCCTCTTCCTCCCAGGAGTAGAGCATGTACAGCCAAAAGTTGCCTCGTTCTCCTTCGCAGTTTATTCATCTTGTTGCTCCGCTCGTAGTTATTGTACAGATGAATTTTACTGGACTAAAAGCACCATTAACAAATCTCTAAAAATACAATATTCAAGCCGTAGGCTAAATGAGTGCGAAAGTGTGGGTTAAATGTGACAACTATTGTCCTAGACTAGTTATTCCTATTTGAAATGTGGAAATAAAGCGAAAGTTGCAGCCCTGCGCGGCCGACTATTACCCAGTAGATGGCACTAGAGGCTTGTTTGTGAACAACAAACTTACAGGACGCCAGTAACAACTTTGTGTTCCATTCGTCCATTGCAATCATTTGAATTCATGCACAATTTATCGATGGCCACAAACCCAACTGTGAAAACCGACTGCAACACTTGCAAAGGGGTAACGTGAAGTCATTTGTATAGTGTTTTTACAAAAGTACATATTATGATTCATTATTGCAGTGAACCAAAATGAAAATATATTTATTAATATGCTGCTTCCTCCATGGCTTTGTGCAGTTTAATTGTTCCATTTACAGTTTATTTGAGCAAATTGGCTAACCTTTGGCAATGGCTTTACGGGCAGCACCGTCTCTAGGTTGCTGGGGCTGAGGGGCTCATGAAGGGAGGGCTGAGCTTCAAAACACGCATATGTGGATTGAGGAAGTAATAGAGGGAAGACCAAAAGGAACTGTGAGTGATGTTGCCATGGGATGGAACGAAGCACACAAAGGAGGGGTGGGAAAAGCTGAAGCCGATCGCAAAGGGGAAAAAAAGCCCATCAACACGAATGAAAATAAACGGAAGCGCACAAATGCATATAATTGGGCCAGTCGCAGCAACAGAGCGGGATGTTGGAAGTGTCACAGTGAAAGCCTCTGCTATTTATGCCTAACTTGAATTGAGGAGTAGGTAGGGGGGGAGAAGGATGTGACGCTACCGCCGGAGCATCCGACAGAGGAACCAAGGGTTCTAGTCTGGGCAACAAAAAATATATAAATTGTGAGGGGTGAGTGGGACGGTACGGCATGGGGAGAATAAGCGAGGGGCAAAGCTTATTCCGATCGGAAAGAAAAATGACAAGCAAAGCTGAAGCCGATCGGAAAGGGAAGACAAGCACTGAAACACAAGTGCGGCCCCGCGCCGCGGCCGCGAAAGTGAAACAGTACTCCGGGTTAAAGAAGTGGGAGGGGTGGGGGGAGTGCGATTCCCTTGCGGGAGCGAGCGGCGCCAGGAGCGATAATTGCTACCATATGGCGCCAGCTGCTCGCTCCCGCAAGTGAATCGCCAAACTTGAACGCATTGCCATTGAAGGCAATGGAACGCGTGCACGTTTTTGGCTGAAAAGCCGAATCGATTGCAAAAGGTTTTTTTGCCTATGCAGCGCATGCGCACTGCGTAGGCGAGACCTAAAAAGGGCGCTTTCTGAACCAAGCACTACCTTTTTGCCAAATTTGGTGTAATTCCGTTCAGCAGTTTTGGCTGTAACGGTGTCTAAAGTTTCCTATGGGAAATTGATTTTTTGACCTCTATTTTTTTATTTTCTCCACAACTACTGAACGGATTTACACCATTTAAAAAAAAGGCCGCTTTCTGAACCAAGCACTACCTTTTTGCCAAATTTGGTGTAATTCCGTTCAGCAGTTCGGGCTGTAGCCGTGTCTAAAGTTTCCTATGGGAATTAACATGAAGAAAACACGTTTTGGGACCCCCTTTTTCTCGGCCCCCGCTTGCCGAATCACCCCGAAACTTTCAAGACAGGAGCTGACCGGAGCGCCCCACTAGTTTTTAAACTTTCGCGATGATTCGTCATCCGGCACCAAAGTTATTGGGAAAACAAAAAACACTTTTCCTATGGAAACTAGGTCCTAACTATAACTATCTACTGGCGACCGCCAGTAGATAACACTCCATATCAGAAGGGTCCACAGACCCACCAGGTTAACCAACACAGCGCCGCACTTACCAAAAATCAAGATGAACTCACCTGGTGCACACAGGTCAAACAAGATTATTCTCCACTGCCGACTCTTCGGACAAAACAGTCAGATCCAAGGGTTTCGACTTTTCAGGACCCCAGCCGAGATGACCACTAGACGAGGAGCTGCCCAATCAGACAGGTGGGGCAGCCACGAGAACCAAGCTCTATCATATGGGGATCCCGGATCCGCCCATCCGAACGGACACAACCCTGACTGCACAGCCCGATTACGGGCGGGTTGGGTCACCTGGTGGAGTCCCTATTCGGGCGCAAAATGAAGGAGGTGGCTCACTAGGGTCACCAGGGTCACTCTCGACCTCCTCTAGCCTTCCAAGAAATGAAGAGTCAATGATGCAGTGGCGAATGCAAGCAAACTAGTTTATTCACAAAGTACACTGCAGTGGAGTCCAATCAGACCAGCCTCCTATGATGGCTGACGAGGGACTGCCTTTCCCCAGCATAAAGGTAACAGTTATACATTTCTACAACTGGGCAGTGACACGCCCACCCTGTAACTTTCCACAGGGAGACAGCTTAAACAAAGGGGCACACAAAGATGAGCTAAGAGTCTGAGACCGGGCACACACTATCTCTCGGGCAAGGTCATTCAGTCTGTACTTGCAGCTGGACTAGTGGGAGCAAACCTCTAGCTTAGGGAAAGGTATGCACTAATGAGTAAGTTTCAGCATTGGAGAAACGAAACTTACCAGGGACCATTTCTCATAAATGAGCGAGGAACAGTTTCGAATGTAACATAACATGGTGTCTTCGAGAACTAAAATGGTGGCACAGATGTCAACCTAACTAAGACGACATCTGCATCTAGTGATCGCATTTTACACACAATATGCAAATATGATGTATTAGCTATATGAATGCTAACATAATATTAAGCAAAACACAAATAAAGTAGCAAAATTTCGTTCAATTCTTTCAGATGGTTCAGTACACCTATTTTACACTAGAATGACTTTAGTTCAATAAATGCTTATTGAGAAACGTCCCCACCGTTTATTCCGTGTATCTCTCTGAGACGAAGTGAGCACGAGTGAGTGAGCGAAAAGTAGTACACTGTTTCCACGATTCTGAGGGATCAGGGTTGTCATGTTCGATAGTTGCCAAGAACTATTTTCTCCTTGGTAAGAAGGGTTTCTAGTGGCACTGTGAGCTAGCTGGTATATAGGCTGACATATTTGGTAGGGGTGTCCAGAATCAGTCTGACTCCAATCCTACAGTATATGTTGTCTAAACGGGTAGATTCTATATAGGTTTATAGGAACTACACGACACCAGCCCACCTGGAACTATGCTTTCCTGACAGTGGTTTTATATGTACTGGCAATATGGCTCACACTGCTGCATGGCATTTGGAGAAGAAGTCCTTGATGGGAGTAGTAGTCAAGTCAGACACCAGGTTCAGCCATCTTTCAAGTACACTTTCATTCACTGTAAGGTACCCATAGGCATAGAAGAGCTATATGTGCTGGATAGGAGGCGGACTGTTTGGACTGACTGCATCTCCCATCAGGCCCTGTCCTACACACAACTTCCCACCTAGCCCAACCAGCCCACCCGGAACTATGCTTTCCTGACGGAGGTTGGAAATGTACTGGAAAGATGGCCGACAATACTGCATGGTGTTTAGAGCAGAAGGTCATGATGGTAGTAGTAGTCAAGCCAGTCAAAATAGTCTCCCCTCTTGCAAGTACACTTTCATTCACTGTCAGGTACCCATAGGCCGAGATGAGTGGTTTGTGCTGGGTGGGAGGAGGAGTGTTTGCACTGGCTACATCTCCCATCAGACCCTGTCCTACTAACACCTTCCTACTAAGCCCAACCAGCCCACCTGATACTAAGCTTTCCTGAAGGTGGTTCTAAAAGTACTGGCATGATGGCTCACACTTCTGCATGGTGTTTGGAGTAAAAGGCCTTGATTGGAATAGTAGTTAAGCCAGACACCAGGTTCAGCCATCTTGCAAGTACACTTCCAATCACTGTCAGGTACCCCTAGGTCCAGATGATCTGTTTGTGCTGGGTGGGAGGATGAGTGTTTGCACTGATTACATCTCCCATGAGGCCCTGCCCTACACACACCTGACCAACAAGCTCAACCAGCCCACCTGGAAATATGCTTTCCTGACAATGGTTGGAAATGTACTGGCAAGATGGCAAACGATGCTGCATGGTGTTTAAAGCAGAAGACCTTGACAGGAGTAGTAGTGCAGCCAGCCACCAGTGTCAGCCATCTTGCAAGTTCACTTCCATTCACTGTCAGGTACCCATAGGCCCAGACGAGCGGTTTGTGGTGAGTAGGAGGAAGAGTGTTTGCACTGACTACATCTCCCATCAGGCCCTGTCCTACTCACACCTTCCTACTCAGCCCAACCAGCCCACCTGGAATGATGCTTTCCTGACAGTGGTTGGAAATGTACTGGCAAGATGGCTGACACTGCTGCATGGTGTTTGGAGCAGAAGGCCTTGATGGGAGTAGTAGTGTAGCCAGAGACCAGTGTCAGCCATCTTGCAATTACACTTCCATTCACTGTCAGGTAACCATAGGCCCAGATGAGCTGTTTGTGCTGGGCGGGAGGAGGAGTGATTGCAGTGACTACATCTCCCATAGGGCCCTGTCCTAAAATTACCTTCCACCCAGCCCAACCAGCCCAATTGGAACTATGCTTTCCTGGCAATGGTTGGAAATGTACTGGCAAGATGACTGACACTGCTGCATGGTGTTTGGAGCAGAAAGCCTTGATGGAGTAGTAGTCAAGCCAGACACCAGTGTCAGCCATCTTGCAAGTACACTGCCATTCACTGTCAGGTACTCAGAGGTCCAGATGAGCTGTTTGTGCTGGGTAGAAGGAGGAGTGTTTGCACTGAGTACATCTCTCATCAGGCCCTGTCCTACACAGACCTTCCCTCCAAGCCCAACCAGCCCACCTGGAAATATGCTTTCCTGACAGTGGTTGGAAATGTACTGGCAAGATGCCTCACAGAAGGAAGATGGCAGATTGACTCCACCGTGAGAAGCAGCGTCCGATGAGTGCTCCTGACTACTGACCGATACCTGCATGATATAGTTGCTGAGCACTGTTTATTAAACGCAAACATTCAATTTTCGAACCGCAAGTATCAGGAGGAACTGGCAACCAGCGAGGGGAAAAAGAGAAAGCAACATAGCTTACCTTTGAATGCTTCGACTGGAGTCCCAGCATCAACTTCTCTCCGGTGATACCCGGAGCTGCGTGCACCGACGGAGTGATCAGCGGTGCTTTGTGCTTAATTGGCCCGGATTATTGTCCTGCCTGCTTTTGTCTTGCCCGCCTATGGCTCCTCCTAAGCTGAATGTTCAATGGGCTGGACGCTTAAACCGCAATACGGCAGCGGTCTCTGCCGTTAATCCTGCTACGGATCCGATTGACAACGTATCAAGGAAGAGTGCTCCGCGAGTGGGCAGACCGGTGATAAAACTGCTCAGCTCAGGAAAAGCTACAGATCTCTTCGCAGCTGTACCTGAAACCGCCATGATAGAGACGGTGTTGGAGGCGGTGCAGCGTGAGCTGGGGGACTCACCTGAGGCGAGGTCTGAATCAGGGAATGGAGCGGTGTCGGAAACTACTCCGGGAAGAGTTGCTGAAACACAGGCCGATGGCGGTTCTGAACTCAGACTTTCAATGTCTTCATTGCAAGTAACCGGTAATCAACTAGCTTAGTCGCTACCTATCGAGGTGAGTGAGGATGTCAGCACCTCTTTGTACTTGCCTGTTTCGTCATTAACATTTACAGATAATGGGCATTTGAATTATTTAACTGCCGCATTTATCAATGCACCTATGTTAACAGAGCCGCCTGTGGCAGACTTTGTTCCTGCCGGCTTAATGGAAAAAGCTAATTTTCAGTCTGCGAGTGGCTCACCACCTGTGATGGTAAGTTCTGAACTGGAACTGTCACGGCAGGGAGATACAGATTTGTCAGAATCAGCATGTTCAAGGGTTCAGGGAACAGTGAAAATTTTCGAAGTACCTATGTTGGGAATTGATCAGCAGAACAGTGGGCATGCTGAACTACAGGCTACTCCAGTGGATGGGTTATCTTCCTCTCTGCCTTCAATGAATATCGATGATTCATCCGACCACTCACTGGAAGAGACTATTAGCCTTCAGTCTGCTAAAAAGAAAAAACGTAATTTTAAATTTGCCAAACTACCCAAAGCTGGTCGGAAAGCTACTGAACCTAAATGTAATAGCAATATGTCCCGCACCACCAATTAGGATGCGACCGCCACCCTGGCGGTCGCATTCCGCATTTTTGACATTAAACTTTATTTTTGGGCAGCATTCGCTGGGCGCTTACAAAGTTTATTAACTGACAAACAGCCATATTTTGGCCTTGTATTAGCGCTTGGTATAGATAGTAAAATGTTTCTGTATAGGATTAATGATCCTAATTACTATAAGAGAGTCAGCTTTAAGACTATTAGGGATATGGTTCGCATATGGTACGAAATTCTGGATTATGCATCACTTACATTTGAAGATATTATCAATCATGAACACCTTAAATTATGGACTAATCCATCTCTCCCGAGCATATTTCATGATTCTACTGCTCGTAGTTGGGCAAGATTTGTAATCGAAATACTGGGCCATCTGTATGATCACTGTGGCTTCTCTACATTTGCATATTTGCAAAGCTCTTTCGATATTCCGCAACAGTCATTCTTCAAATATCTACAAGTTAGAGACTATTTTCTAAACCGGCAATTATTGCAACTTCCATACGCTCATGTACTATTAACATACTTTCTAAATCTTGCTCTTAAAGCTATAATCAGCACAATATATTTACAGCTAAGTCATCTGAAAAGTGCTGATATAAGCCATTTAGCCAACAAGTGGAGTCGGACACTAGGTATGGCTACGGATACAACTGAAATTGTGTCGACTCTGGATACATGAAATAATTCTATTCATTCTATCAATTTAAAGCTGCAACAGTTTTGTACTATCTGCATGCTATATCATACTCCAGAGAAAATCAGTAAATGGCAACAACCATTACAGGGATTTGGTCGAGCTGGGGTGGATAAAACAAGATGTCCTAAGTGTGGCCAAAGGGCAGCTGACATTCTTCATATGTTTTACACTTGTCCTATGTTATCAGATTTTTGGGTGAATGTTGCGCAATATGTGGGTCAACGCTTAAGATATAATATATCTTTTACTGTTAAAGAGATTATGTTGGGATTTAAGGTGTTTGATAACTTTGCTATTAGGAGCTTTTTATCTATTGTGTTAGTTGCTGCCCGTCTTTGCATAGCGAGAGAGTGGATTACGCCTAATTCCCCTACTTTATTTCAATGGCTGACTCTCATGAAAGATATTTATGAAAGAGAACGAGCATTAGTTAAAACTAGAACTATTCGCTCAATGCAAAGATTTGAACGCATATGGAAATATTTTGAATGAACTAGGACGTTACTTGGAGGTAGCGCATATATATAGCTACTTCTGTTTATTTATATGTTGAGTATATGTACAGGCATTTATGTTTACTCATGTGTTGAGTATGAATATTTTCCTTTAACAGCTTAACCGCGGTTCGAATTCCACCGCGGTGCGGCGGTTTTAATCAGCGGGCGGGGCCGCGTCGGCCAACGGACGTGCGCAGCACTACGGAGGTAGTGCTCGCGACGGCCGTTGGCCGACAGCAGCACTTAAGGGGTTAATATATTTTGTATTGTTTCTACTTTTCTGGTGAGTTCTGTACCCTCTGTTAAAAAATAAAAAAAATAAAATGACTAAATCTCCCATCAGGATCTGTCCTACTCACAACTTCCTACTCAGCCCAACCAGCCCACCTGGTACTATGCTTTCCTGTCAGTGGTTTTTAAAGTACTGGCAAGCTGGCTCAAACTTCTGTATGGTGTTTCTAGCAGAAGGCCTTGATTAGAGTAGTAGTCAAGCCAGCCACCAGGTTCAGCCATCTTACAAGTGCACCTCCATTCACTGTCAGAAAGCCATAGACTAAGATGATCTGTTTGTGCTGGGTGGGAGGACGAGTGTTTGCACTGATTACATCTCCCATGAGGCCCTGTCCTACACACACCTTCCCAACAAGCCCAACCAGCCCACCTGGAAATATGCTTTCCTGAGAGTGGTTGGAAATGTACTGGCAAGATGGCTGACACTGCTGCATGGTGTTTGGAGCAGAAGAACTTGATGGGAGAAGTAGTACAGCCAGACACCAGTATCAGGCATCTTGCAAGTACACTTGAATTCACTGTCAGGTACCCATAGGCCCAGATGAGCTGTTTGTGCTGGGTGGGAGGAGGAGTGTTTGCACTGACTACATCTCCCATCAGGCCCTGTCCTACTCACACCTTCCTACTCAGCCCAACCAGCCCACCTGGAACTATGCTTTCCTGACAGTGATTTTAAAAGTACTAGCATGATAACTCACACTACTGTGTGGTGAAAAGAGCAGACGGCCTTGATGGGAGTAGTAGTCAAGCCAGCCACCAGGTTCAGCCATCTTGCAAGTACACCTCCATTCACTGTCAGGTACCCATAGGCCCAGATGAGCTGTTTGTGCTGGGTTGGAGAAGGAGTGCTTGCACTGATTACATCTCCCATCAGGCCCTGCCCTACACACACCTTCCCACCAAGCCCAACCAGCCCACCTGAAAATATGCTTTCCTGACAGTGGATGGAAATGTACTGTCAAGATGGCTGACACTGCAGCATGGTGTTTGGAGCCGAAGGCCATGACGGGAGTAGTATTCAAGCTAGACACCATTTTTTGCCACCTTGCAAGTACACCTTCATTCACTGTCAGGTAACCATAGGCCCATATGAGCTGTTTGTGCTGGTTGGGAGGAGGAGAGCTTGCACTGACTACATATCCCATCGGGCCTTGTTCTAAAATTACCTTCCACCCAGCCCAACCAGCCCAATTGGAACTATGCTTTCCTGGCAATGGTTGGAAATGTACTGGCAAGATGACTGACACTGCTGCATGGGGTTTGGAGCAGAAAGCCTTGATGGAGTAGTAGTCAAGCCAGACACCAGTGTCAGCCATCTTGCAAGTTCACTGCCATTCACTGTCAGGTACTCAGAGGTCCAGATGAGCTGATTGTGCTGGGTGGAAGGAGGAGTGTTTGCAATGCCTACATCTCTCATCAGGCCCTGTCCTACACACACCTTCCCTCCAAGCCCAACCAATCCACCTGGAACTATGCATTCTTGTCAGTGGTTGGAAATGTACTGGCAAGATGGCTGACACTGCTGCATGGTGTTTGGAGCAGAAGGTCATGGTGGTAGTAGTAGTCAAGCCAGTCACCATAGCCTTCCCTCTTGCAAGTACATTTTCATTCACTGGCAGGTACCCAGAGGCACAGATGGGCAGCTTGTGCTCAGTGGAAGGAGGAGTGTTTGCACTGACTAAATCTCCCATCAGGACCTGTCCTACTCACACCTTCCTACTCAGCCCAACCAGCACCCCTGGTACTATGCTTTCCAGACAGTGGTTTTAAAAGTACTGGCATGCTGGCTCACATTTCTGTATGGTGTTTGGAGCAGAAGGCCTTGATGGGAGTAGTAGTCAAGCCAGACATCAGGTTCAGTCATCTTACGGGTACACCTCCATTCACTGCCAGAAATCCATAGACTCAGATGACCTGTTTGTGCTGGGTGGGAGGACGAGTGTTTGCACTGATTACATCTCCCAAGAGGCCCTCTCCTACACACACCTTCCCAACAAGCCCAACCAGCCCACCTGGAAATATGCTTTCTTGACAGTGGTTGGAAATGTACTGGCAAGATGGCTGACACTGCTGCATGGTGTTTGGAGCAGAAGACCTTGATGGGAGTAGTAGTCCAGCTAAACACCAGTGTCAGCCATCTTGCAAGTACACTTGAATTCACTGTCAGGTACCCATAGGCCCAGATGAGCTGTTTGTACTGGGTGGGGGGAGGAGTGTTTGCACTGACTACATCTCCCATCAGGCCATGTCCTACTCACACCTTCCTACTCATCCCAACCAGCCCACCTGGAACTATGCTTTCCTGACAGTGATTTTAAAAGTACTAGCATGATGGCTCACACTACTGTGTGGTGAAAAGAGCAGAAGGCCTTGATGGGAGTAGTAGTTAAGCCAGACACCAAGTTCAGCCATCTTGCAAGTGCACCCCCATTCACTGTCAGGTACCCATAGGCCCAGATGAACTGTTTGTGCTGGGTGGGAGAAGGAGTGCTTGCACTGATTACATCTCCCATCAGGACCTGCC
This sequence comes from Calotriton arnoldi, assembly GCA_963921515.1. Taxonomy (NCBI): domain Eukaryota; kingdom Metazoa; phylum Chordata; class Amphibia; order Caudata; family Salamandridae; genus Calotriton; species Calotriton arnoldi. The sequence continues at coordinate 768,357 of CAWUFW010002489.1, read as the reverse complement.
CTACACACAACTTCCCACCAAGCCCAACCAGCCCACCTGGAAATATGCTTTCCTGACAGTGGTTGGAATTGTACTGGCAAGATGGCTGACACTGCAGCATGGTGTTTGGAGCCGAAAGCCATGACAGGAGTTGTATTCAAGCCAGACACCATTTTCTGTCATCTTGCAATTACACTTTCATTCACTGTCAGATACCCACATGCCCAGATGAGCTGTTTGTGCTGGGTGGGAGGAGGAGAGTTTGCATGGACTACATCTCCCATCAGGCCCTGTCCTACACTTACCTCCCCACCCAGCCCAACCTGCCCAACTGGAACTATGCTTTCCTGATAGTAGTTGGAAATGTACTGGTAAGATGGCTGACACTGCTGCTTGGTGTTTGGAGCGGAAGACCTTGATGGGAGTAGTCGTCAAGCCAGAGACCAGTTTCAGCCATCTTGCAATTACGCTTCCATTCACTGTCAGGTAACCATAGGCCCAGATGAGCTGTTTGTGCTGGGTGGGAGGAGGAGTGTTTGCACTGACTACATCTCCCATCGGGCCCTGTCCTAAAATTACCGTCCACACAGCCCAACCAGCCCAATTTATCTATGCTTTCCTGGCAATGGTTGGAAATGTACTGGCAAGATGACTGACACTGCTGCGTGGTGTTTGGAGCCGAAGGCCATGACGGGAGTAGTATTCGAGCCAGACACCATTTTCTGCCATCTTGCAAGTACACCTTCATTCACTGTCAGGTACCCATAGGCCCAGATGAGCTGTTTGTGCTGGGGGGGAGGAGGAGAGTTTGCAGTGACTACATCTCCCATCGGATCCTGTCCTAAAATTACCTTCCAGCCAGCCCAATTGGAACTATGCTTTCCTGGCAATGGTTGGAAATGTACTGGCAAGATGACTGACACTGCTGCATGGTGTTTGGAGCAGAAAGCCTTGATGGAGTAGTAGTCAAGCCAGACACCAGTGTCAGCCATCTTGCAAGTACACTGCCATTCATTGTCAGGTACTCAGAGGTCCAGATGAGCTGTTTGCGCTGGGTGGAAGGAGGAGTGTTTGCACTGCCTACACCTCTCATCAGGCCTTGTCCTACACACACCTTCCCTCCAAGCCCAACGATTCTACCTGGAACTATGCTTTCTTGTCAGTGGTTGGAAATATACTGGCAAGATGGCTGACACTGCTGCATGGTGTTTGAAGCAGAAGGTCATGGTGGTAGTAGTATTAAAGCCAGTCACCATAGTTTTCCCTCTTGTAAGTACATTTTCATTCACTGTCAGGTACCCATAGGCAGAGATGGGCGGCTTGTGCTCGGTGGGAGGAGGAGTGGTTGCACTGACTAAATCTCCCATCAGGACCTGTCCTACTCACACCTTCCTAACAAGCCCAACCAGCCCTCCTGGAAATATGCTTTCCTGACAGTGGTTGGAAATGTACTAGCAAGATGGCTGACACTGCTGCATGGTGTTTGGAGCAGAAGACCTTGATGGGAGTAGTAGTCCAGCCAGACACCATGTCAGCCATCTTGCAAGTACACTTGAATTCACTGTCAGGTACCCATAGGCCCAGATGAGCTCTTTGTGCTGGGTGGGAGGAGGAGTGTTTGTACTGAATACATCTCCCATCAGGCCCTGTCCTACTCACACCTTCCTACTCAGTCCAACCAGCCCACCTGGAACTATGCTTTCCTGACAGTGATTTTAAAAGTACTAGTATGATGGCTCACACTACTGTGTGGTGAAAAGAGCAGAAGGCCTTGATGGGAGTAGTAGTCAAGCCAGACACCAAGTTCAGCCATCTTGCAAGTACACCTCCATTCACTGTCAGGTACCCATAGGCCCAGATTAGCTGTTTGTGCTGGGTGGGAGAAGGAGTGCTTGCACTGATTACATCTCCCATCAGGCCCTGCCCTACACACAACTTCCCACCAAGCCCAACCAGCCCACCTGGAAATATGCTTTCCTGACAGTGGTTGGAATTGTACTGGCAAGATGGCTGACACTGCAGCATGGTGTTTGGAGCCGAAAGCCATGACGGGAGTTGTATTCAAGCCAGACACCATTTTCTGTCATCTTGCAATTACACTTTCATTCACTGTCAGATACCCACATGCCCAGATGAGCTGTTTGTGCTGGGTGGGAGGAGAAGAGTTTGCATGGACTACATCTCCCATCAGGCCCTGTCCTACACTTACCTCCCCACCCAGCCCAACCTGCCCAACTGGAACTATGCTTTCCTGATAGTAGTTGGAAATGTACTGGTAAGATGGCTGACACTGCTGCTTGGTGTTTGGAGCGGAAGACCTTGATGGGAGTAGTCGTCAAGCCAGAGACCAGTTTCAGCCATCTTGCAATTACGCTTCCATTCACTGTCAGGTAACCATAGGCCCAGATGAGCTGTTTGTGCTGGGTGGGAGGAGGAGTGTTTGCACTGACTACATCTCCCATCGGGCCCTGTCCTAAAATTACAGTCCACCCAGCCCAACCAGCACAATTTAACTATGCTTTCCTGGCAATGGTTGGAAATGTACTGGCAAGATGACTGACACTGCTGCGTGGTGTTTGGAGCCGAAGGCCATGACGGGAGTAGTATTCGAGCCAGACACCATTTTCTGCCATCTTGCAAGTACACCTTCATTCACTGTCAGGTACCCATAGGCCCAGATGAGCTGTTTGTGCTGGGGGGGAGGAGGAGAGTTTGCAGTGACTACATCTCCCATCGGACCCTGTCCTAAAATTACCTTCCAGCCAGCCCAATTGGAACTATGCTTTCCTGGCAATGGTTGGAAATGTACTGGCAAGATGACTGACACTGCTGCATGGTGTTTGGAGCAGAAAGCCTTGATGGAGTAGTAGTCAAGCCAGACACCAGTGTCAGCCATCTTGCAAGTACACTGCCATTCATTGTCAGGTACTCAGAGGTCCAGATGAGCTGTTTGCGCTGGGTGGAAGGAGGAGTGTTTGCACTGCCTACACCTCTCATCAGGCCTTGTCCTACACACACCTTCCCTCCAAGCCCAACCATTCTACCTGGAACTATGCTTTCTTGTCAGTGGTTGGAAATATACTGGCAAGATGGCTGACACTGCTGCATGGTGTTTGAAGCAGAAGGTCATGGTGGTAGTAGTATTAAAGCCAGTCACCATATTTTTCCCTCTTGCAAGTACATTTTCATTCACTGTCAGGTACCCATAGGCAGAGATGGGCGGCTTGTGCTCGGTGGGAGGAGGAGTGGTTGCACTGACTAAATCTCCCATCAGGACCTGTCCTACTCACACCTTCCTAACACGCCCAACCAGCCCTCCTGGAAATATGCTTTCCTGACAGTGGTTGGAAATGTACTAGCAAGATGGCTGACACTGCTGCATGGTGTTTGGAGCAGAAGACCTTGATGGGAGTAGTAGTCCAGCCAGACACCATGTCAGCCATCTTGCAAGTACACTTGAATTCACTGTCAGGTACCCATAGGCCCAGATGAGCTCTTTGTGCTGGGTGGGAGGAGGAGTGTTTGTACTGAATACATCTCCCATCAGGCCCTGTCCTACTCACACCTTCCTACTCAGTCCAACCAGCCCACCTGGAACTATGCTTTCCTGACAGTGATTTTAAAAGTACTAGTATGATGGCTCACACTACTGTGTGGTGAAAAGAGCAGAAGGCCTTGATGGGAGTAGTAGTCAAGACAGACACCAAGTTCAGCCATCTTGCAAGTACACCTCCATTCACTGTCAGGTACCCATAGGCCCAGATTAGCTGTTTGTGCTGGGTGGGAGAAGGAGTGCTTGCACTGATTTCATCTCCCATCAGGCCCTGCCCTACACACATCTTCCCACCAAGCCCAACCATCCCACCTGGAAATATGCTTTCCTGACAGTGGTTGGAAATGTACTGGCAAGATGGCTGACACTGCACCATGGTGTTTTGGAGCCGAAAGCCATGACAGGAGTTGTATTCAAGCCAGACACCATTTTCTGTCATCTTGCAATTACACTTTCATTCATTGTCAGGTACCCATAAGCCCAGATGAGCTGTTTGTGCTGGGTGGGGGGAGGAGAGTTTGCATGGACTACATCTCCCATCAGGCCCTGTCCCACCCAGCCCAACCAGCCCAACTAGAACTATGCTTTCCTGATAGTTGTTGGAAATGTACTGGTAAGATCGCTGACACTGCTGCATGGTGTTTGGAGCGGAAGGCCTTGATGGGAGTAGTAGTCAAGCCAGAGACCAGTGTCAGCCATCTTGCAATTACACTTCCATTCACTGTTAGGTAACCATAGGCCCAGATGAGCTGTTTGTGCTGGGTGGGAGGAGGAGTGTTTGTACTGACTACATCTCCCATCGGGCCCTGTCCTAAAATTACCGTCCACCCAGCCCAACGAGCCCAATTGGAACTATGCTTTCCTGGCAATGGTTGGAAATGTACTGGCAAGATGACTGACACAGCTGCATGGTGTTTGGAGCAGAAGGCCTTGATGGAGTAGTAGTCAAGCCAGACACCAGTGTCAGCTATCTTGCAAGTACACTGCCATTCACTGTCAGGTACTCAGAGGTCCAGATGAGCTATTTGTGCTGGGTGGAAGGAGGAGTGTTTGTACTGCCTACACCTCTCATCAGGCCCTGTCCTACACACACCTTCCCTCCAAGCCCAACCATTCCACCTGGAACTATGCTTTCTTGTCAGTGGTTGGAAATGTACTGTCAAGATGGCTGACACTGCTGCATGGTGTTTGGAGCAGAAGGTCATGGTGGTAATAGTATTAAAGCCAGTCACCATAGTCTTCCCTCTTGCAAGTACATTTTCATTCACTGTCAGGTACCCATAGGCACAGATGGGCATCTTGTGTTCGGTGGGAGGAGGAGTGTTTGCACTGACTAAATCTCCCATCAGGACCTGTCCTACTCACACCTTCCTAACAAGCCCAACCAGCACACCTGGAAATATGCTTTCCTGACAGTGGTTGGAAATGTACTGGCAAGATGGCTGACACTGCTGCATGGTGTTTGGAGCAGAAGACCTTGATGGAGTAGTAGTTCAGCCAGACACCATGTCAGCCATCTTGCAAGTACACTTGAATTCACTGTCAGTTACCCATAGTCCCAGATGAGCTGTGTGTGCTCGGTGGGAGGAGGAGTGTTTGCACTGACTACATCTCCAATCAGGCCCTGTCCTACTCATACCTTCCTACTCAGCCCAACCAGCCTACCTGGAACTATGCTTTCCTGACAGTTGTTTTAAAAGTCCTAGCATGGTGGCTCACACTACTGCGTGGTAAAAAGAGCAGAAGGCCTTGATGGGAGTAGTAGTCCAGCCAGAAACCAGGTTCAGACATCTTGCAAGTACACCTCCTTTCAATGTCAGGTGCCCATAGGCCCAGATGAGCTGTTTGCGCTGGGTGGGTAGAGGAGAGTTTGCACGGACTACATCTCCCATCAGTCCCTGTCCTACACTTACCTTCGCACCCAGGCCAACCTGCCCAACTGGAACTCTGCTTTCCTGACAGTGGTTGGAAATGTACTGGCAAGATGGCTGACACTGCTGCATGGTGTTTGAAGCCGAAGGCCATGATGGGAGTAGTATTCAAGCCAGAAACCATTGTCTGCCATCTTGCAAGTACACCTTCATTCACTGTCAGGTACCCATAGGTCCAGATGAGCTGTTTGTGCTGGTTGGGAGGAGGAGAATTTACATGGACTGCATCTCCCATCAGGCCCTGTCCTACAATTACCTTCCCACCCAGCCAAACCAGCCCAACTGGAACTATGCTTTCCTGACCGTGATTGGAAATGTACTGGCAAGATGGCTGACACTGCTGCATGGTGTTTGGAGCAAAAGGCCATGTTGGGAGTAGTAGTCAAGCCAGACACCAGTGTCAGCCATCTTGCAAGTACACTTCCATTCACGGCCAGGTACCCATAGGCCCAGATGAGCTGTTTGTGCTGGGTGGGAGGAGGAGTGCATGCACTGACAACATATCCCATCTGGCCCTCTTCTAAACACAGTTTCCCACCCAGCCCAACCAGCCTACCTTGAACTATGCTTTCCTGATAGTAATTGGAAATATACCACAAGATGGCCTACACTTCTGCATGGTGTTTGGAGCAGAGCCCCTTTACGGGAGTAGTAGTCAAGCCAGACAACAAGGTCAGCCATCTTGCAAGTACACTTCCATTCAATGCCCGATACCCATAGGCTCAGATGAGTTGTTTTTGCTGGGTGGGAGGAGGAGTGCTTGAACTGACAACATTTCCCATCAGGCTGTGTTCTATACACACCTTCCCATCCAGCCCAAAAAGCCCACCTGGAGCTATGCTTTCCTGAAAGTGGTTGAAAATGTACTGGCAACATGGCTAACACTGCTGCATGGTGTTTGGAACAGAAGACCTTGATGGGAATAGTAGTCGAGCCAGACACCAGTGTCAACCATCTTGCAAGTACAATTCCATTCACTGTCAGGTACCCAAAGGCCCAGATGAGCTGTTTCTGCTGGGTGGGAGGAGGAGTGTTTGCACTGACTGTATCTCCCATCAAGCCCTGTCCTAAAATCACCTTCCCACTCAGCCCAACCAGCCCACCTGGAACTATGCTTTCCTGACAGTGGTTGGAAATGTACTTACCAGGCACCCGTGTCAGCAATTTTGCTAGTACATTTCCACTCACTGTCAGGAAATCATACTTCCGCATGGGCTAGTTAGGCTGGGTAGGAGTAGTGTGTGTAGGACACAGCCTGATGGAAGTTCTAGTTATAGCAAATACTCCTCCTGCCACCCAGCACAACCAGCTCATCTGGGCCTATGCATACTTGACAGTGAAGGGCAGTGTACCAGGAAAATGACTGATACAGGTCCTTGGTGTTTCAAGCAGAGTTCCTTGATGGTAGTTGTGGTCAAGTCACACAATAGGCAAAAGTGTCAGCCATCTTTCTAGAACATTTCCACTCACTGTCAGGAAAGCATAGTTCCAAGTGGGCTGGTTGGGGTGGGTGGGAAGAGAGTGTGTAGGACAGAGTCTAATGGGTATTGTAGTTATAGTAAACACCCCTCCTGCCACCCAGCCCACAAGCTCCTCTGGTCCTATGGTGTTACACTGGACCCGTTAATGTTTATGTAGTGCCTTGAATAAGTTAGCATTCGCTACACCAATTGCTTTTTCTGTCGTCCATTTTGTATGTTGATTGAAACTAAATCTCACTTATTTCAAGAAATGCTTCTTTCTGAGTTTTGTTTCTTCAGTAAGGAGCGGTTAGTGCCATTGCATAGCTTTCCCACTAGATAGAGGCCCTCTCCCACTTGTCTTATCACAGTACCAGGTGCAGCGACCTTGGACTGTGTTGAGTTACGAGGACCGAAACTGTTTTTTCTTGTATTTTACTGTCCTGTTGTGTGAGCCTGGAAAATTCCACTGTGGGCGTGTTTTTGCCCGGCTATGAAATGTACATAATGTATCTTTATGCTTGTCAATTTCAGTTCCCTCTGTACCGCTCCCAGAGACTGTGCAGACTGGGCTCCGCACTGAGTGTATTTGAATAAACTATTATTGGTCTATATTCTCCACTGACTCTCCTACTCTTCATTTTGTATGGAAGGCTGAGAGGTGGTCTACCGTGACCCAGGTGGCCCCAAGTGGGTTACTTCCTTCATTTGGCACCAAAACATGGACTCCTTCGGGTGATTGATCCATCCCCTTGCTGCAGACGGAGGGGAGGACGAGGGCATTGTCGGGTCGGACTGACGGCTCATGGATCCCTGCATGAGGAGTGTCAGTTACTCGCAGCCGCTCCTTCTATCATGCTGGACGGTGCCTCGTCCAGTGGTCATCTGGACTGGAGTCCTGAGTCGGCAGTGTAGAACACGTTTGTTTGTACTACTGATATCAGGTGAGTTTGTTTTGGTGCTTTGTGGATATGGTACCATTTGGGTTTGAGTTTGGTACGGTCTAAGGACTGTGTTGATAAAAAGTGTTTGCAAACATTTTGCCAGGTAAAAATTACAATTTTGTTTTTCTTTTGCAATGCCTGGCCTTAGCAAGTTTTGGAATTTGTGTTGTCGTTGTTGTTCTGCAGATGCTCGGTTGGAAGAAGCTCAGCCTGTGCCTCCTGAAGGTAGCCCTAATTTTGATATGTATGTGAAACATGGTCTTGGCCCTATTATGTTTAGTACATTATGGCACAAATATACCAGGGACAATGCTGAGTTACAGTGGCCTTTGACAGGCTCTTTTGATGAACAGAAGATTGTTTTTTTACAAGAACAGTTATTTAAGAGACAAAGTAGACAGTCGATGTTTGACTCTCTTCGAACTTGGCAGAAAGAGCAAAGACGGTTAAAAATGGAGAAAGATGCACAGAAAGGGAGGATGCAGACTCTTACACAGAAAGCTGTGTCGTTTGATAGAGAAAAGCAGGAGACAGGAATAGAATGTGTTGTTAGGAGATTTTGGTTGCATATTGATAAGTCCTATGTGGCCAAAGAGGATGATGATATCTTTGTAGAGGAGTTGTTAGATACTCGACCCCGCCTCCTTATGCCCCACAGAGGATATACCCCATTGTTTCTTTGCAGACACAGCAGTCTGCCTCATCTGCTGAAGTTGCCCCTGTATGTACGACCATTGTACCTACGGCTCCGGTTACTGTGCCTCCTATCCTTTCTCCCCCTTCGCTATCCTTGATGACTATGACCTCTATTACATCCACTGCCCCTACTTTTGGGCCCTCTGTTCCTTCTCCTCCGGTACAGCCATTGACTACAGTTATACCTACTACTCCTAATACCCCTCCTCCTGCAGTCATACATCCCCCGATGTTTTAGGATACTGATACCCCTGTACGTGGGTTTGAAGACAGGGATTTGGTGAGATTTAGGGAATGAATGGGTCCATTGATGCGATCTGAAATAGAGGAGGAAGAGAAAAGGACAATAGCGAGTCCGGCCATGGGGTGGGCTCGTAATGCAGTTTATAGTGTGGAAGATATTTGGAGTGTTATACGTGATTTTGAGACCTTTTTACAACAGCATGCTCTTCAACATATGTCTGCTACATTGATTGATCTTTGGCATACACACATTGAGTCAGAGGCTCCTCAAATATTATCTGACATTAGGAACCGTGTTTATGTTACTGATTTGGAACCTGGACAAGTGTTTGGTAATGTTACTACCATAGTTTCTTATAGAGGTCGGTTGTATGATAAGAGCCCTACTCAAATAACTCGGTACCCTACGCGTGAAGTCCACCTGATTTACCACCCAGAAATGCCTGAGTTAATGGACCAGCACAGTTTGGTCACTAGACCGCCGTAGCTGCCCCGCTTTCAGGAGCAATGGGTTTATACTCCATGGAAAAGAAGTGAGGTTTTAGCCCTTAAGTCAACGCTGCCCGATCCTAGGAAAAATCCCACAGCTTATTAGAAAGAATTAACAGAAGCTGCCTCTTCTACTGTAATGACTCTTACTGATATTGAAATGTTTGTTGGTCTCCTTGTTCCGGCTGATATTTGGCGGCAGGTGCTTACTCAAGATCATGTGGCTGAGTTGGGTGGCACATGGGATGTTATTAAGGGATGGGATCAAGAAAGGAAGCCAGGCGATAAGCCGCATGCGGAGATACTCGCCTTGCCTGGTCGTATTACTACATATATGCATACCCTTATTTCACCGAAGAAGGTAAGTTAGGATAGATTGACAGCTTGTCTACAGAAGAAGGATGAGAGTGTATCTGATTTCTTCACCAGGCTTGAAGCTACGTTTTTGGATTACAGTGGGCAGGATATGTCCATGGAGGGAGGAGTTTGTTTGTTTGTTGACAGGTTTGTTACTAATCTTGTTCCTGAAATAATGACTCGTTTGCAGGCATCTGAAAGTACTTGGTCTACGTCTTCTCCCTCTGTTATTTTGAATATGTCTCATTATTATGAGCTCCGAGACTGGGAGGAAAAGGATAAAATCGATAAAAAACATAAGGATTTAAAGACGAAAGTTTTGTTGCAGCAGGCGTTTCGGGAAAATAATAGGGGACGTGGAGGTCCTTCTCGACAACTCCCACGTACTAGGCAGCCATTTACGACACCTTTGGGACAAAATCAGTGTGCGTATTGTAAGGAGGAAGGACATTGGCGTAGCCAGTGCCCAGTGTTTTTACAGAAGGTTTCATCCCCTAGAGGACATGGTTCTGGTGGTAGAGGCCGTGGGACCGGCAGGAAACAGAATGCTGCGGCTCCTGTGGGCCGCTCTGACACTAATTATTTCGATGACCCTAGAGATGGGCAGTATTTTCATGATGACTATGACCTGGATGATGTGACAGGTATGTCGTATAGTTAGGACAGCCAAGGACAGGGTGGGGGACCAGTTCAGATACCTGTAGATCAGTGTGGTCCTTATGTCACAGCGGATTTTCAAGGTTCGACTAAGGAATTCTTGGTAGATACAGGTGCAACAAAAAGTTTTGTTTCTCGACATATGGTCCCTGGGGCGACCTTGTCTGGCCAGAATAATGTTTCGGTAGGTTTTCCGGTGTACCGGTTGTCAGCCCCATTTTGTGCCCCCTTGCGCTTACTGTTGGTCCTTTTACTGTTCAGTCCCAATTCTTGTTAACATTTAATTGTGGTGAAAATTTGATGGGATTGGATTTGTTGAAGAAGTTGCATGCTACCATTTATTGTTCTCCTGACGGTGTCTATATTACCATGGGCCCGCATGTGAACACCGGTCAGTGTTTGTCTCAGGATGTACCCCTTCCAGATGAGTTTTCTCAGGTACCCCGTGTTAGACTTGAAAACCCCATTTTCGTTATACACATGTTCCGTGTAACATTAGGTTAGCAGTGTGCGGCTAAATTAAAAACCATTCGTATCCACGTTATGCAACCCACTGAGTTATCCCTGCAATGTGCGAGCTTCAGTTAGCGTGTGTCACTCCATTTTGTATTTCGCAATCCCTATTAGGCTGTGTCTGAACTAGGCCCCGTTATTCATCTTGCTTGCCTCAGCCGAATACTGTATTTAGTTATTATTTTCTTTTCTGTTCAAGGTTGCCTTCTGACTTACTAATGAATAAGTCATTCTGCCTTCACATACCAATCTGTGTGTGTAGCTCTGCTCCCACGTTAGGAGACGCTGAGACCCAGCACAGCAACCTTGAGACTGTGATAGTGGGTACCCATCTAGCAGGTGGTAACCCATCCTTCTGTGCTTCCTTTGGTCATGTTCGGCCTAGGCCGGTAACTTCCCAATGTGGGCATGGTTGGAGGTGCTTGGGAGGAATGGTTATGCGTTGCAGACTGTTGGGGGGTTAGTCCCTCGGCAGACATCTTAGGGTGCAGGTCAGATTGGACTCCTCTGCAGAGTATTACTAATAAATAACTGTTTGTATTCTTTACTGTCTGCCCAACTCTTCATTTGTTTCGAAGGCGATTAGGTGGTTGTAGATAACCCGGGGGGCCCTTTCGGGTCACTTCCTTCAGTTGGTGCCCGAACAGGGACCCCACAAGGTGACCCGACTCGCCCGTAATCAGGTTGTGGGGTCGGGGTTGCGTCCGGTCGGGCAGGCGGATAGGGGATCCTCCCACGTTAAGAGCCCGGTTCTCTTGGCTGCCCGCCCGTATGATCGGGTGACTCCTCGGCTAGTGGTCACTGGCTGGGGTCCTGAGAAGGAGAACCCTGGATTTGACCGTTTGGTCTGAAGAGTCGGCAATGGAGAATAGCCTTGCTCAACCTGAGTGCCCCAGGTGAGTGATTTGATTCTTGGAAGAATGTGGCGCCATGGTTGAACAGCACGAGCCTACGGGCTGTGTCTTGGTGCAGTCTCCGGACTGTCTTGTCTTGGATTGAACTTGGTGGGTTTGCGGACCCTTAAAAAAACACAGAGTGTTTGCGAACAATCTGCCAGGCCAACTGGAAATTTGGCTTACTCTTGAAAAGGTCTGGGGCTGGAGCCTGTCTTCTTGTCTTGGTGCAGTTTTTGGACTATCTTGTCTTGGTGCAGTCCGCGGACCGGAGGGTGCGGTTCTCGGACTGTTTTGGTTTGGCTTTGGCTCGTTTTTGCGGGCTGGCGTTATAGTTGTCCGTTGGGGACAGTGCATGTGTCTTATTTTAAGATGCCTTGTCTAAGTAAGTTAGGGTGCTTTGGATGTCGGTGTTGTTCTACTGAGGCTCGATTAGAAGAGAGGCAGCCTGCGCCTCCAGAGGGTACCCCAAATTTTGATGTATACGTCAAGCACGGCATTGGCCCTATTATGTTTAGCACGTTGTGGAATAAATATACGAGGGACAATGCTGATTTACAGTGGCCGCTTCCTGGCACATTTGATGAACAGAAGGTTAATTACTTGCAGGACTAATTGTTTGCGAAGAGGAGCAGGCAGTTGATGTTCGATTCTTTGAGGGTATGGCATAAAGACGCCAAGCAGCGACAAATGAGGGCAGAGAAGCAAGCTAGGAGGGGACAGACGCAAACAATAATGCAGAAAGCAATGGCTTATGATAGAGAACAGATCGAGAAAGGCATAGAGTGTGCAGATAGGAAGTTTCAATTACAAAGTGATAAATGTTATGTTGCTAGAGAGGAAGGTGATGATCTCGTTAAGGAGTTATTAGACTCTCGAACCCCACCTCCTTATGCCCCCGAACGGATATATCCTATAGTTCCAACATCTCAGTCATCTCCGTATTCGGCCTCTGGATCTGCCATTCCTAGTCACACTGTTTCTAGCCCTGCTGCATCGGCCCGACCCTGCCTGCTTCTTCTACCCTTCCGTCAGGCACAGGGGCGGGAGCCGTTAGTTCTCCCTTTTCGTCTCCCGGCTCTGTATCTGTGATTACACCTTCTCTTACTCCTGCAACACAGTTTTTGTTTGCGATGGTACCTGTTTCTTCCTCTGCTCTTTCCCCTTTGAGCGTGTTACCTCAGACTCTGCAAAATGCCGAGACGCCTGTGCGTGGAATGCATGCAGCGAATTGGGCAGCAGCACGTGACCGCATGGAGAAAGTGTTGGTGCGCTCTGCTGTGGGTGATGAGGAAAAGAAAATGGTGGCTGACCAGGCTGCACAGTGGGCTCGGAATCCGATCTATAGTGTGGAAGATGTGTGGAGCGTGATGAAAGACTATGAGCCATATATACAGCAACATGCTCTTAAGCATATGTCGGCTATTCTGATAGGAGTGTGGGAACAGTGTTTCAAGGGTATTGCACAGCAGATCATCTATGACATTCGGGACAGGGTATATACGACAGATATGGCCCCTAATGAGGTTTTCAGTAATGTGACGACATTAGTGGGTTATCGAGGTAGATTGCTTCAGAAGGTCCCAACGACAGTGACGCAGATTCCCATGAGGGAAGTTCATCCCATTTACCACCCCGAAATACCAGAGTTGCGAGATGACCAAGACATTGTTACTCGCCCACGAGTGGCAGCCCATTTTCAGGAGCAGTGGATCTACACTCCATGGAAGAGGAGTGAGGTATTATCCCTAAAGGGTCAGTTGCCGGACCCTCGAAAAAATCCAACTGAATACTATAAAGAGTTGACGGAGGCGGCCTCCTCCACTGTGATGACATTAGCTGATATTGAGTTGTTTTTCGGTCTGTTGGTACCCGTAGATATTTGGAGGCAGGTACATACACAGGATCATGCGGCAGAGCTAGGTGGAACATGGGATGAGGTCCGTGCGTGGGATAAGGAAGGCAAGCCCGGCGAGAAGCCGAAGGCGGAGCTGTTAGCCTTGGCGGGGCGTATTACCACTTATATGCATTCCCTCATCAAGCCATTGGGCAACAATACAACAAGAGAGTCGTCAATATTAAAATGGAAAAATGACTCCATACCTCAAAAAATCATGATAGAAAAAGACCGATTCGCGAATTGGGGGATCACGGTACACATTCCTAAAGAGGAGAGATACCCGTTCATGCTAAAAATTAGTACTAGCATCAAAGAAACACAGAGTTCACGAAAGTCTTTCTTAAGAGGGACAAACTACGTTGCTCGTACCACAGCATTCCCCAACTTAAGAATACACCTTTCACCCAATTCTACTCAAACAAGGCACACGTCCACAGAAAGTGTAAAAATGGATCTCGAAAGAAACAACAAGGAAGGAACAGCAATAACCCGACCACCGTCAAGAGCAAATTGCTCATAGCATACAAATAAACGGCTGTCTTAGCAACGGAGTGAGTGACACTCTTTTTTTTTTTTAAATGTATTTATTGACAGCTTGATGGTACATAGCGATGCATAGGAGCCCACTCGCAGGTGGGATGAGCTTATTATTCGTACCAGAGTGTCCATTACAAGCTGATTTTGTAACATCAAACCAAACTCCCCAATTCGAAGTGCCCCTGCCCCCCCCAACTACCCACCCTCTCCACCTTGGCACTCTTGAATACAGTCATGGCATATTGGCAGTAGTAGATTGCACCACCTAGAATCTCACAAAGTAGTATTCCAGACGTCCTGGAGCTCATGCAATGTGCACCACAACCGGGAGTTAAGTCAAGTCCGGGTTAGTAAGGAGATACCCAGAGAGAGGAGCCCAGAAATCCTTGGGTCTAGATGCTTCAGGCAGTTCCTCCGCATATATTCCCAGCTGGTCCCTGCAGTATAGCAAATCTCTGATCCACCTAGCTGCCGTAGGTACGGCCCTTGCTCCCCAGCATTGTGCCACCGCTCTCTTTGCGAAGAGAGTAGCTATGGCTACCAAGCGTCTATTGCCGGGTTTCAGTTTCTGCACCCACCCCAGCAGACACACCACAGGCATACACGCGACAGGCTCAGCAATAACTGCAGACAATATCTGCGTGACTCGTTCCCAGAATTTGAAAATGCCAGCACATGACCAAGCTAAGTGCATAAAATCCACATCCGCCTGACCGCAGCGCACACAGCATGCACTGTCACGAAAGCCAAACTTGTATAAATGACTCGGAGTGTAGTAAAGCTGATGTAAATACTTAAAGTGGATTATGCGGAGGTTGCAATTTGCGGTCAGGCGCCCGGTCAGAGCACAGCAAAATTTCCAGGCGTCCAGTGTTAACTCAGCAGATAGCAGGTCATTCCATCTGGTATACGAGGGGATGCAGCGAGTTCTTGCTCCCGAGTGACGCATTATACAGCCTGGTGATCAAGCCACTGCGATTCTCACCTCCCAACACCGCCCGCAAGGCTTGTAATGTTCGTGGTTCATGAGGGAACTCGGGGTAGACGTCCCGGATCGCTTGCCGCACGCGCACATAATTAAACCCTAACATAAATCCGGTGTCGTGACCCGCCTGCAGGTCCGACAAGGACCGGAATCGTCCCTTCTCATATAGGTCACCTAGCTGCGCAATCCCCACCGCATTCAATACCTTCAGGGCTGCTGGTTCCCCAGCGGCTGAAATATCAGGATGGGCCACAAGCGGCAATTTGGGGGTATATAAGTATCCCAGCCGTGCTCTGCTAGCAAGTGCTTTCCATGCCCAGGCCGTGCAGTGAACTGGGCTAATTTCTGTACGCGAGCCGCCACTACCCCCCATCAATGCAGCCGCTCTTAGGGGCATCGGCAGTATCGAGTCCGCCTCAATTGCAGTGTGCGGTTGAAATCTCTGCGGGAAGTACCAGAAGTGCGCAAACTGCGCCTGGGCGCACAGGTAATAAAGACGCATGTCAGGAGCCTCAAAACCGCCTCGGTCAAAGGGTAACGTTAGTACAGTCCAGCTACAGCGGGGTTTTTTGCCCCCCAAACAAACGTTAGCAGGGTCGTCTGCAACGCGGCGAAGAATGCTTTATTCAAATGGATGGGGATATTGATAAAGAGATAAAGGAGTTTGGGTAGAAAAGACATTTTGACGACCGCTATGCGATCCGTAAGTGAAAGGGGCAGTCTTGCCCACCGCGCTGCCTGATCCGTGATCCCGTCCACAGCCCGGCCATAATTAGCCGTAATCACCACCTCCGGGTCCCTATGCAGCCATATACCGAGGTATTTCACTGGGTCAACAGACCATTTTAAAGGATAATCGAGTTCCATCTCTGTGGTCCCAGCGGTCAGCGGAAAAACTGTGGACTTGGCCCAATTGATACCCAGTCCCGAAAATCGTTCAAATTTGACATACTCACGCAGTAGCGCTGGTAAATAAATGGCCGGTTCTCGGACATAAAGCAACATGTCGTCGGCATACAGGGAGACCACCAAGGGCCTCTGCCGGAACCTCAATGCGGCCTGTGCATGTAATTGACGGAGCTTGCACGCCAGAGGCTCAAGCGCCAGAGCAAATAACATGGGCGACAGGGGGCAGCCCTGCCACGCGTGCCCCGTTTAATAAAAAAGGGGTCTGAAATCCAACCGTTCACCCAAATCCGCGCCACTGGCGCAGTATACAACAGGTGTATCCATTTGAGGAAGAACGGCGGCATGCCCATGCGCTGCAGGACCGTAAACATGAATTCCCATTGTAGCGAATCAAAGGCCTTGGCCGCATCCAGCAGCACGGCCACCGCCTGGAAGTCACGCTCAAAGTAGTGCAGTAGGCGAAGATTGTGCGGAGATTATGCATGGTGGATCTAGAGGGAACAAATCCTGACTGATCTGGGAGGACCAATTTGGGAACCAAGGGTTGTAGCCGAGTGGCGATCATTTTGGCCAAAATCTTGGCATCAATATTTATAATGGAGAGGGGCCTGTATGAGTCGCATAGGTTCGCCGCCTTATCCGGTTTCAGCAGCATAACCAACAGGGCCTCCGTAAGGGAGGGAGGCAAAGCTCCAGATTCATATGCTTCGGCGAATACCTCCAGCAGGCGCGGCGCTAGGTCCTCCGCATATGCCTTATAAAATTCGCTGGGAGCCCATCAAGTCCAGCTGCCTTACAGGTCGGGAGAGACATGATGGCTAGTTTAACATCTTCAACATCAAAGGGTTGTATTAGATACTCCCGGTGGTGTGGTGGTAGCCAACCCAGTGCGACATCATCCAAATAGTCATGAAGTTCCTCAGCTGCGGGAATTTCACGGTCCCCATATAAGTCCGAGTAATAACCCAGCACCACGTTGCTAATTTCAGCCGTGCCATAATGCGGCACTCCCTCCCCGTCCAGCAGCCCAGTTATATTGGCCTGGTGTCGTGGGGCAGCCAGCCGCTGTACCAGCATGCGGCTAGGGCGCCCCCCCTCCCAATAATGGCGGGCGATACATCGCCGAGATCTATGCGCCATTTCCTGATCTACTGTCTCGTTGTGTTCCGTTACCAGCTCACGGATTTTAGAGAGCGTCTCCGGTGCAGGGTCGTGAGCATAGGCCCGTTCCAGTGCGACTATTTCCCCGGCAAGTTTGTGAATTCTGCGGCGTAAATCTTTTAGAACCTCTGCCTGCGCTCCAATACAAACCCCCCGAATCGTAACCTTAAAGGCCTCCCAGAGAACCGCCTGACTAACCACTGTTCCCTCATTTTCTCTGAAAAAATCTTTAATGGCCTCTCCCACTATATGTTTGAAGACCTGATCAGTCAGAGAGGACGGCTGTAACCTCCACGAGAATGGGGGTTGTTCATAATCCGGGACCCGCAACTCAAGAAGAACCGGGAAGTGGTCAGATAGCGTTTTTGCTAGGTGTTGCACATCCAGGACCCAGGTGCAAGCAACCTCCGATACCAGCCAGTAGTCAAACCTGGACCATCTGCCATGCACGTGGAGATAAACGTACCCTCCCTAGTCCCCGGATGCCTAATATGCCAGACATCATGCAGATTCCCTGCTTCCAGTAGGCCCAGTAGTGCCGTGGTCATTAGTCTCTGCCGTCCCGCTCCCACTCCCGCCCTGTCTGCGTGCACATCCAAACAGGTGTTGAAGTCCCCCCATATAATTTCTGCAATGGGGAACGCTGAGACGCGACGCCACACATCCGCATAGAAAGAGTGATCATCCACGTTTGGGCCATAGACATTTACCAATAGCACACTCGCACCCCCAAGCGTACCATGCACAATGGCTAGCCTGCCCTGGTCATCGGTCTCAGTCCTATGAACCTGAAATGGGACCCCTCGTTTGACAAGGATCATCACCCCCGAGAGTAGGATGAGTAGGAGGACATAATCCGCGCCCCCGCCCATCGGGACCCCACCTTTTGATCAGACAGAGTAGTGAGATGAGTCTCCTGCAGCATCGCCACTTGGATATTGAGCCTATCTAAGGTTCCCATCACAGTGCGTATCTTTTTTGGGCTATTTAGGCCTCGTACGTTCCAAGTTAAGAAACGGAAATTACCTCGCATTACTGTAAGAGGGGTCATAATGACATACACATAAACAACATTGCAGAAGACCAGCAAATCGATAGCCCGCTGAGCGTTGCAACATGAGACAGCAGTAAACCCAGGTAGTCCACAGTAGGTACATTTCCCCAAAGCTCCCAAGGCAAATTAACTCCCAGGTGTACAAAAATACAAGATTCAGTTCTGCGATACTCGTGCCAAACGTTAGAAAGCAATTATTCAGACAGTGCCATTCGCGACCCCCACCCGCTCCACCCCCCTCACCGGCCCCCACCCACTTTGGCCTCCCTCAACTTGCCAAAGCCATCCCTGATAAACCCATCTAACTCCCATCTAACATCACAAACAAATAGCAGTGTGTGGGGAATTCCCATATGGGGGGCGTCAGAGTGCTACTGTCCTCCCACTAAGTGGGAGGTGGCTGATCAGGTCGTGTACCTGTGTTACACTCCTGAAGCTGATACTTAACCAAGTGCATCCTGCCTAAACTACATATGGCAATGCAGCTCTCGTCGTGAGAGCAGAAATGGGAGCCAAATAGGTAAAACGAGTGCCCACAAGTAAGACAGTTCTAATAAACAGTGCAGTTAAGGCCCCTTAGGGAAGAGCTCCGATCATAGGGTACTCTGATATTGTCAATTCCCCTCTCCCTTATCAGTCTCAGGCTCTCGGAGTTGCCTCTTCAAGTGCTTCGCATGCTCCATCGCTGCCTTTGGAGTCGAGAAGATTTTAAAGCTCCCCTCCGCTCCCACATGGAGCCGAGCTGGATACAGCATAGCATACGGTATGTCCTCGGACTGGAGGAATTTTTTTACGGCCCCATACTCACGCCGCGCCGCCTGGACCGCGGCAGTGAAGTCAGGGAAGAAGGACAAATTGTTCCCCTGGTGACAGATGTTACCTTTCTCCCTGGCCAGTCGCAAGATGGTGTCCCGATCCCGATAGTTCAATAGCCGGACTATGATTGGCCGGGGAGGGGCCCCAGGGGCCAGACGCACCGCCAGGGAACGGTGGGCTCGCTCCACCACGAATATTGGAGACAGCTGCTCAGTTCCAAATACCTCCTTAATGAGAGACTCCATGTAAAGTTCCATCTTACCCGAGTTTGTGGACTCAGGAAGGCCCAAAAGGCGGATGTTGTTCCTCCTAGACCTGGCCTCCAAATCCTCGTTCTTGGCCTGTATTATGGCCAATACCTTTTCCATATTGAGAGCCTTACTAGTGACATCACTGAGTCCGTCCTCCGCAGTGGACACCCTCTGCTCCACCTCCCCCATTCTTGCAGACTGCTTTTCTAATTGGGAGGACATATGGTCCAGTCTGTAATTGATAGTGGACATGCTGCCCTCAATGGCCTGTAGACTTTTCTGCATCGCCAGCAGTGTAGACTCCAGACTAGGAGTGCCATCTCCTTGACAGCCCGCCTCCGAATCAGAGGCTGCCTTCTGAGGGCCTCTGCTTGATTTTCGTGCCTCAAAAGTGAGGAGGGGCTGTGAGTTATCCGGCTTCCCCATATTCAGCTGTGGTGACAGCGGGTGCCCTGGAACTCCCTAAGCAGCAATGCAATGACCCAATGTTCAGGAGCCTGTAGTATGCGTACGGGGGAGCTCAGAACCGTACAGCATGCGTTCCAGAGAGTTCGACTTCCAGCAGAGGCACACCCTCCCCAGCCCCAGAGGGAGGGTGTATAGCACCCAGCGACGTGACCTGGAGGATCCTCCACAACACTCTCTGTAATCAGCAACTGATGGCCCCCACAAAGATAGCCAGGCCAGGTCAAAACGGGACGCAGGCAGCGGGGAGCCGGGATATGTTGCGAATCTCGGGGTCAGGCAGCCCCATCACTTCATGGGCTGCCGCTGCAAACCGGCCCACTCCCCGCACCCTCGCACCAGGGCCCCCTCGGCCGCAGGTAGGCCACACCAGGGACACTCCACCAGCAGCACAATGATAGTAGCCTCACGCAGCCCCGTCCAGGTGAATGCTCATCAGCAGGAGGCCATCCACTCTCCAGCAGCAAAGCATCAGCCAGTCTCTGCCCCCCAAACCAGCATTTCAGGCATCGCAGTGCAGGCAGTCAAATGCGGGCTTGCCGCTCTCACAAGCCACAGCAGGCAGGCCGCAGCCCAAGACCTCAGCCCGCTCCCACCACCATGGTCGCAGGCCAAGGCC
Organism: Calotriton arnoldi; assembly: GCA_963921515.1. Lineage (NCBI taxonomy): Eukaryota > Metazoa > Chordata > Amphibia > Caudata > Salamandridae > Calotriton > Calotriton arnoldi. Next base: position 747,945 of record CAWUFW010002489.1, on the reverse strand, counting down.
CGGACCGCCCCCACCTACCGCAGCCCGGCGGGCGCTGACGATATTCCGCCGCTGCTGGTCAGGTCCGTCGGCACGTCCCGCAGGATCAGCAAGATGCCTCGCAGGGATCCGGTCGCAGCGGCGATCGCCTGAGCCCCCGGTGCGGGGCGACAGACGTGCAGCAGTCCTGGGCGAGCCCGGGCCCCTGCCAGTAGTCCGCAGCAGTTGCCGCCTCCGCCGTCAGCACAGGGCAGAGGGAGCAGGAGCCCTCGCAGCAGGCACAAAGCCCCGAGGAGTGCTCAAACCTCGCTCGCTGCCATGGCGGCCGCCATCTTGTACATGAGTCGCTCAGGGCCGTCCCAGCTCCAGCGCCGCAGATATCGGGTCCCCCCAGCCGCCGAGACAGACCCTACTGCAGCCGGAGTGTCCCTGCAGTCAGAGCAACGCAGCAGGCACTTGGATTGCTCAAATTATCCGCAGATTCTGGGCGGATTGCAGATCAGCCGGGCGGAGCAGCACTTAATGTGCGGCCATCTTGCCGGCACCCTCTAGCGCCCCGAGTGAGTGACACTCTGAAAGTAATTTCATGGAATGTGTACGGGCTAAAAACCACATTACAAAACAAGGAAGCATTTGATTTTCTAGTCTGGGGATCTGTTATGTCTTCAAGAAACTTGGCTGCTAGCCTCAGCGGTCATTCCAGGCTTCACGGAATTTCAGCAGCCAGCAAAAAAGTACAACATATTCGGAAGACCATCGGGGGATTTATCAATATACACACGAATCAGCAGCAACATAAAAGCTACACCCCTACTAAACACAGACATGCCCCAAGCTACTCTTCTGCAAGGCTTGAAATTGAACGGTTGCCCAATAAAGATTGTACTTGTGAATATCTACTTCAACAGTAATGACTCACCAAGATTCAGCACCATGAGGGCTCTAGTGGACACACTTGAAGAGCTATTAAGCAGTCAGCCAAACTGTGGGATTATAATCGCCCGGGACTTCAACACTCAAAACCTAGGGACTGCACGAGATGAAGCACTGCCAACAGACACGGCCGGAATGCTAATGAACACATTTCTAAACACATACAGATTAAAATCAATACAAAGGCTCCATCCTCCTAAGGCTGTCTTAAATATAGAACTACAGGGGAAAATCAAAACCACGATTGACTACATCTTCGCGTGCAATCGCCTGCATGGACAAGTGTCAGAATCCCAAAAAGCTATGTTCCAGACTAGTGACCATCTCCCACTGGCCGTAGTCTTTACACTACAAATGACCAGTCTTCCGCTCATTGCCCTTGTGGGTCATACTAAGGGGGAGGAAATCCATACCCTACGGAGGAGAATAAAATGGAAAATAATAGACACATCAGCCCTATGCAAGTGGAAAAGTAACTGGCCCAGACTCGCCCATGACTTTACAGCAGGCAACGTTTGTGAAAACTGGATGAAACTGGCGACAGAGGTGTATGATCTTTTGATAGGCAGACAAACAAAACACCGTCGAGCCTCAGTAGAAAGGATTTGCTGCCAATCACAACCCGGGTGCGTAAAAGTGGGGCAAAGCAAGCGGGCCTTGAGAACAGCCATCCGCACTCACAAGCTAGAGGAAAAAGTTAAAACATTTCAAGATCAACTCCTAGCAAGGAAAATACATAGGAAAAATGTATGGGACTGTAAAAGAAAACAGCAAGACTCCCAATGGCTGCACATTCATAGCCTGCTGACCCCAAACAAACAGGCGGAATTTTGGTCATACATCAACAGGCTCTCAGGGCACGGCCATGATCGGCGCAACGTGGTCGCCAGCCACACATGGATTGCCAATGTGGCTACATTGTATTGTTGCGCGCCAGGTCAGTCTCAATTGCATCAGCAATGTCTCGCTATTACCGACGGTTCGCGAAATACCCTCCCCATCGAACAAACATCTGAATCGCCGGTTACACGGAAGTCTCCACCTAGCGAAGAGACATATGAGTATCAGGTTACAGTGAACCGTGTGACATTAATCCTAAAAAACATCAGAAAGGATGGGGCACCGGGTCCCAACGGCTTACCGGGACACCTCTTCAAAGAAGAGTGCGATTTCTGGGGTACCACACTTACGCCGCTTTATCAGTACTGCCTGGCCAATTCAATAGTACCGGAGACTTGGAAAGGTTCTCTGCTGCAACCCATTCATAAAAAGGGAGACACCGGGGGCCCATCGAATTATAGGCTGATTGCCCTCCTGGACATCGAGGCAAAAGGATACGCAAGCCTCCTCCTACAAGATCTGCAGGAGTGGGCTAACGACAATGAAATCCTACCAGCCTACCAATCCGGTTTTAGGCCTGGAGCATCAACAATGGACAACATCATAGCCCTCGCTTACTTGGTAGAACAGTCCACTCAGAAAAAGCAGCTTCCACTCTTCGCATGTTTTGTGGACTACTCCGCGGCATTTGATGGCGGTAACCAGAGTCTGCTGTGGCGGATACTGCAAAACTGGGGGATACCAGCCATGCTGCTAAAAGCAATAATCAGCCTCTACACCAGAACCTGGGTACGGGTGAAACTCACGACGAATGCAGCCACTAAAGAGATCCTAACAGACCGAGGGCTGAAACAAGGCTGCGTATTGGCGCCTCTCCTTTTTAATTTATACACGGCGGACCTCAGCAAAACATTATCTAAGGCCAACCTTCTACCCCCTAAAATTGGCTCAACCAGATTATTTTAATGCAGTACGCGGACGATAAGGTGCTATTGGACCACACTAAAACAGGCATGCAAAGATCACTGGAAGCACTAAACAGATATAACAACATTAACGATTTAATAGCAAACGCGGGAAAGACGAAGGTCATAATATTTGGGAAGTATGCCAATAAACTCAGACAACACTGGAGACTGGGCATCTTGAAAATAGCAACAACAACCAAATCTAACAACCTGGGGGTTTGGCTCACGAGCAATGGGAAGCCCACTGCACAGATCGCTTCCATTGAAACAAAAGCTAAGGCAGTGACGTATGCCCTATGTAAACTGAACTCCAAACTAAGCGGCCCATCTACCAAATCCATCAGAAAGGTCATATGCGCCAAGCTTCTACCCTCAATCACATATGGTCAACTAGCATTCCCCGCAGCTTTTAGCAACATCATGGAACACGTCAATTGTCGAGCATATAAGCAAATTTTTCAGATGCCAACTCATGCCCGGAATGCACTGGTACGATTGGAATTTGGGCTAAACAAACAAAGTCACAAGCATTGGGCCTCGATTGTGCGGTTTTATCGAGGGGTATGTGCGGCCCCTCCGCAGACAATGAAAGCAATTCTAAAAACAATTTTTGTGAAAGGAAACAACCCGTGGACTAAAGGCTTGCACACTGCCTGCACTGAACTGCACCTTGACATGACCAATTGGCAGGTTTTTATTCATCAGCCCGGTACTCTAAAATTGATTTTAAATAAACAAGTCAGACTACTTTCTAAGGAAGAGGACATGAAGGAACTGAAGCTCTCCAGCAGCAACATCAGGATACTTGCTAGCTCCTACAAAGACCGCCTAAGGCAGCCATATCTTGATGCTGCTTTATACAAGTCAATTTTAAAGTGAATTTTAGCAGTGAGACTCATGGTGCTGCCGATAAAAGACATTAACATGCACTGGAAATCTTTAGAGGCGGTCAGCACTTGCAGACTTTGCTAACAGTATGAGGAATCCATGGCTCACCTGGTTTGCATATGCCACTGTTTGGCACAGACACGTCACACTTTACTAAAACCTTTGTTTTTAAAATACGGAACACGTACATGCCAAGATGCAATGAAACTTCTTTTAAACTTGGACATTCCAATGGAACTGGCTAGATTTGCGAAATTTGCACATAAGGTGAAAGAACTTTTAGGCAATGTCATGCACGTCGCACTTTACTGAAATCTCTGTGGCTAAAATATCAAACAGGTACCCGCACAGACGCCACGAAACCTTTTTCTTGGACCTGCATAGAGGAGCGAAAATTTGCACATCAGTAAAAAAACTTTAAGTCAACGCCTTTATCAGGGATTAGAACTAATTGAAGGCTTCGACATTTGACTCTTTGCACTGCTTTTATTCATTTTGTATCTTCAAATGCAGTATTTTTAGATCTATTTTATTTATGTTTCAGTCAGGTATATTTGAATGGTTAAATATGTACCTATTATAACTGAAGTGATTAAGTGCTGGAATATCTTTGCTTGATCTCCATTGTAACAATTTTAATTAATTGACACAATAAAAAATGAATTCATTCATTCATTCCCTCATCCCGCCGAGATGAGTGGACTGGGACAAGTTGACTGCGTGTCTTCAGAAGAAGGATGAGAGTGTGTCTGATTTCTGTACCAGGTTTGAAGGGGTGTTTCTAGATTTTAGTGGCCAAGATCTGTCACTGGAGGGTGGTGTCAGTCTGTTTGTCAACAGGTTTGTTACTAATTTGCTTCCCGAAATTGCAACTCGGTTGCAGGCTTCGGAAAGTACTTGGACCACCTCATCCCCGTCAGTAATATTGAGTATGGCACTGTACTATGAGCATTGAGAGAATGAGGAGAAAGAGAAAGTGGAGAAAAAGTCAAAGGAGTTGAAGACGAGGGTGTTGCTGCAGCAAGTAACACGGAGGAATGGAAGAGGTAGAGGTTCAGGCCAGCGGTTCCCCCGGCCTAACAGTACTCTGGGTGTGCCCGTTGCGCCCAACCAATGTTCGTATTGTAAAAAGGAGGGGCATTGGCGAAGTGAGTGTCCGGAGCTGTTACAGAAAGTTGAGGCCCCAAGAGGTCGGGGTTTTAGAGGATGTGGTAGAGGAGGAGGAGGCCGGGGGGTGGTGCAGTCAGAGAATTCCTCGTATTCTCATCAGAACAAGAACTATTTTGACGACCCTCGAGGCAGACAGTACTATCATGACGACTATGACATGGACGAAGTTACGGGGTTGTCCCACAGCTAGGACAGCCAGGGACAGGGCAATGGACCAGTTCTGGTGCCTGTAGATCAGCGCGGACCCTATGTCACTACGGATTTGCAAGGCACGGCCAAGACATTTTTGATTGACACGGGTGCTATGAATAGCTCTGTTTCTCGTTCGCTGGTCCCAGGGGCAGCTCTGTCTGGCCAAAATAATGTTTCGGTAGGTTTTTCAGGCATGCCGGTTGTTAGCCCCATTTCTTTTTTTTTGTGTTTGAAAAGCTTTATTTAAATATTTCATAACAATACAGAGGTCAGCCAAACAAAAGTGACCAACAAAATAATATATGCAAGAAGCAAGAGCTAACAGTAAATTCAAAGGAGAAAGCTGTTTAAAGTTATTTATATATGAGGGGAAGGAAGGGAGTTGAAGGGTAGAAAAAGGAAAAGAGAGGAAGATGGGGAGGGAGAGAGGGCAAAAAGAAGGGGGGAAGGAGGAAAGCGGGAGGGAAGTAGGTGGAAGGTAAGGGAAAAAACTCTTTCATATGGCAAATATTTTATAAAGTTGCATATTGAACTAGAAAAGAAGACAATAAACAATAATCATGATGTGCGAATAGGAGACAACATAGTAATTGAAATAGAGATAAGAAACAGAGAAAATATTATGTCTAAGGAGGCTTGAAGTTTTCAGCATTTACACGAGATTTTTTTAACATTGCTAATTTATCTAAATAGATAGTAAGTGGGTTCCAGAAAAGTTCTCTGTCAATTATTGGCTTACAGGAAGAAGCAAAGGCAACATCTAGTCGATGAAAATGACATAGGCTATTCCACCAGTGCTGAACAGAGAGCTGTGAAAAAGATTTCCAATTGAGTGTTATGTGTTGGAAAGCTAAGGCTATCATAAGATCAAAGAGGCCATGCATATATAAGGGAATATCTAAGGGCTCGAATAAACTGCCTGCAAAAATGAGAGGGAGAGACAAGGGAATACGTGTATCAAACATGCAAGAAATGTAGGTCCAAACTTTTTCCCAGAAGGTAGCAACAGAAGGGCATAGAAAAAGAAGATGACTGAGGTCAGCATTAGGTGATCCACAGGACCAGCAATTAGTAGCAGTGGAATGGGCAAACTTAGCGATAGGGGAGAGATAGAGTCTGTGATATAGAAAGAACATAGATTGAGTGAGAGAGGCAGAGCGAGAAATTTTTAGGGAGCGGGACCAAAGTTTATCCCAAAAATTAATTGTCCATTCACATGCGAGATCAGATTCCCAAGCAATTTCCACCTTGGATTTAGGACGTTCAGGTGAGGGAGAAAGAAAGAATTTGTAAATAAGGGAGGCTTTAGGGAAAGAAAGAAGAATTTTACAAAGAGGGTTTTGAACCAAAGACAAAGGGACAGAGGGAAGCAAATAAAATGACTCAAGAATAATAGCCATGAGAGTGGAAAACCTCTGAAGAAAGGAACGAGGGCAATGAAACCTGAGTTGAAATTGGGGAAATGAGCATGGCTCTAAACCATCAAAAAGATCTTTAACCCATATTATGCCTTTAAGTCTCCAGGACTTCCAAAAGATAGATCTATTATTAATGGTAATATGAGAATTGTGCCATAGTGGGGAATCTAAAAAGGCTTCCCTGGAAAAGGTATTCTTATGAAATAAAGGTTTTAGAATAGCACAAGTGTGTTTAAATAAAGGGAGAGAGGTAAGAGATATCTTAACCGAAAAAGCCAAAATCTCCGTAAAGGAGAAGGGAGAAATTAGAATGCGTTCAATATTACACCATAAAGGAGTAAAGGGAGATTGATCCACTAGGAGCCATTTCGCAGCCTGACGAAGGCAAAAGGCTTTGTGATAGAGACGAAAATCAGGGAAATTAACACCTCCATTAGATTTGGTCTTACGAAGAGCAAATAAGGAAATCCTGGATCTCTTGCCCTTCCAAAGAAATCTAGAAAGAAGGGAGTCAATTTAAAAAAAATAAGAAACAGGAATATGAACTGGAAGCATGGAGAGAGTATATATTAAGATAGGAGTTATCATCATCTTGATGGAGTCCAACCGACCCCACCAAGAAAGGAATAAAGGATTCCAAGAGGAAAGTAAATTATCTATCCGAGCAATAACCGCATTCATATTTAATTTAACAGAAGAGGAGATGGAATTAGAAAATAGTATACCTAGATATTTAATTTTAACAGGGGACCAAGCAAATCCCGTGGCCGAAAAGAAGTGTGGAAGACAGGATTTCGTGAGAGGTAAAATTTCTGTTTTATCAGAATTGATTTTATATCCGGAAACAAGAGAAAAAGCATTAAATTCATGTAATAAGGGAGGAATAGAAGTCTGCGGATTGGAGATAAAAAGAAGAATATCGTCAGCATAAGCGGAAATTTTTAAATTGTGATCACCATAGGAAAACCCAGAAATTAAGTCATTATTACGAATTGAGGATAAAAAGGGTTCAAGGGCCAAAATGAAAAGAAGAGGGGAGAGTGGACAGCCCTGACGGACCCCACGGCGAAGAGGAAAATAAGAGGAGATAGAACCGTTGACTAAAACAGAGGCTCTAGGGGCAGTGTACAGTAAAGAGATAAGCGAGATTAACTTAGGACCGAATCCATTGCCATTTCAGAGAAGCTAGTAAGAAAGACCAATCAACTCTATCAAAAGCCTTCTCTGCATCAACAGAGATAGCAGCCAAGGAAGAGGAAGAAGCAGGAATTTTATTAAGAACATTTAGCAAGAGGCGAGAGTTATCTGAAGTTAACCTGCCCTTCACAAAGCCACATTGTTCCTTACCCACCAAATGTGGCATAAGAGAGTCCAAGCGCAAAGCAAGTGATTTGGCAAATAATTTATAGTCTACATTCAGTAATGAGATCGGCCGGTAATTCTTGCAGAATTTAGGGTCGCGTCCTTCTTTGTGAATGAGACAAATTGTGGCCTCCTGAAAAGTTCCCAAATTCCCTTCAGCAAGGGGGAAAGAATGAAAAAGATGCAAAAGTCTAGGAAGTAAAAGATTAGAAAAGTGCAAGTAAAGTTCAACGGAAAAGCCATCCGGACCAGGCGATTTGCCCTTCTTTAAAGAGGATAAAGCGTGGGATAATTCCTGAAGAGAAAAATCTGTCTCCAATTGTGAGAGATTAAGATGATCATTGGACGGAATCGGAAGAGCGTCTAGATAAGACTGTATAAGGGAAGAAGAAGGTGGAGAGTCAGATGTATAGAGATCTTTATAAAAAAGCATAAATTCGTTAAGAATATCCTCATTTTTATGAACAAAAGAGCCGTCCGAGGAGTAAATCATATCTATGATAGTGCGCTCTTTGCGGGATTTAAGATAATTTGCCAAGAGTTTGCCCATTTTATTCCGACCTCCGTAATATCTAGCACTGCTGCGCAACAGTATCGAAGAAGCATTATCAGTTGTGGTTTTATTAAAATCTAACTTAGCACGAATAAGTGTTGGCAAAATAGAATCTGCCGATGAGGTGTAAAACTGGTGTTCCAGTGATTTAATCTTTAATAGGGCATCTTTACTTTGTTGACGAAAACGTTTCTTTCTCTTGGCTACAAAATCTATTATGAATCCTCGTGCTGTAGCTTTAAATGAATCCCACAGTATATGTGGTAAAATATCGGGGGTATTATTTAAGTTGAAAAATTCCTCAGCAAAAGTCGTGAAAGAGGAAGAAAAATTAGAGTCAAGAAGGAGAGAATTATTAAAGCGCCAGCGGGATGAAATAGGATGAGAGGGGAGCAGATCTAGGTTTATGAGAATTGGGGCATGATCCGATATAACTATAGGTTCGATAGAGGAGGATAGCAAATTTTGAGAAAGAGATTTAGAAAGAAAAAGATAGTCTATACGAGAAAGAGAGTTATGAGGAGGAGAGAAAAAAGAGAAGTCTAGAGAGTCAGGATGTGTGAGTCTCCATGCGTCTACTAAGTGAACCTGAGAGATAGTGTTAAGTAAGTGCTTATGCATCTTATGGGGCACAAAACGTGTTTGCGATTTACGATCCAGAAAGGGGTCAGCAACCTGGTTGCAATCTCCTCCTAAAATAAACAGGTCATCCCTATATTGTATGCATTTCTGGGTAATCAGGGGCCAAAAGGAGCAGTCAGGATGTGTCGGACCATATACATTAAAAATAGTTAAAGAAGTATTGTTAATCAATAGCTTAGCCAGCACCCATCTACCTTCAGAGTCAGTTTCTTGGGAAATTACTTTACATTTCAATCTCCTGTGCCATAAAACAATCACACCATTTTTCTTGTTAGTGGTGGGTGATACCAAAACCCCACCCACCCAACCTCTTTTCAACTTTAACGCCTCATCTTCTGAAAGATGAGTCTCCTGTAAAAAAACAAATCAGGGTTGTAAGAGGCCAAGTGAGAGAGAATTCTCTGTCTCTTAATTGGGCTATTAACACCTTTCACATTCCATGAAATAACTTTGAACTTTGAGCTATCAACATTACATAACACGTCAAATATGCAACACTAATGATGAGACAAAAAAGAGAACATGATAAAGAGCTAAGACATAAGAAGAAAATAGCGAAAAGGAACCAATTAACGATAAGAAAAAAGAGAAATTCTAGGAAAGAGCAAGGGAAGGAAACAAGGAGGAAAAGAGAAAAAAGGGAAAGGAAAAATAACAGCAAAAGTAGACAGTACATGTCGAAATGACGACTGTAATACGTACCTTACGGGGAACACAAAAGGATGAGACGACGACGGACAACAGAGCACAGCACGCCCAACGGGGGAGGTACCGCAACCCACCAGACATACCCAACATCACAAAAGAGAAGGAGCTGTAGGGCATTGATAGTCAAAAAAGGGGGAAACATCATTGAAACCTGCAAATAAAAATAAAAATTAAGCGCCACCAAGACAAACTATTTCTATAAGGAGAGTAAAGAGATTAGTTATAACAATGTCATCACTGCAAAAGATACAAGAGAATAAGCACAACAGTCACGGTGCAGAGGTAGATGGAGAAGCCTCCATTGAGACGTGAGTATGAGACTGGATAAATCTTCTGAGATCCACAGGGTTTTCGAAGGTAGAAGTTTTGTTAAGGAAAGTAACTTTGAAAATACAGGGATGAAACAATCCATATCTAGCTCCCATGGAACGTAGCGATGGTCGAAGGTCCAAAAACTCTTTGCGCCGTTTAGCTGTGGCTGAAGAAAGATCTTGGGATATAAAAATGTTGGAGCCTTGCCAGGATAAACCTTTCTTAGATTTAGCGGCGGTAAGAACCATCAGAAGATCAGTAAATTGTAGAAAAAGGATAATCACTCCTCGAGGTCTGGATGGTGCAGAGGTGGAAGAGAGACGAGGACCCAGTCTATGAGCTCGTTGTAAGTTCAGGTTAACTGAAGATGGAAGATTCAAGAGTTGTGGGAGAAAGGAGGTGAAAAAAGCAACAGGGTCTTCACCCTCAAGACCTTCAGGTAAACCATACACTCGTAGATTATTACGGCGATTCCTGTTTTCCAAGTCTTCAGAGGCCTTTCGAAGCTGTGAGACTTCCCTCTCCAAAGAAGAAATTCTTGTGGGTGCGTCCTGCACCTGAGCAAGTTGCTGCTCCACCACAGTTACACGAGAGTCCATAGAGGCCCACTTGGCATCCATTGACTGCAGACGAGTGTTAGTTTCCTCCACAAACGGTCTGATAGCACGAATCTCCTCAAGGACCATGTCCAAGGATACCGGGGAAGTAGACTTGGGAGGCGAAGGAGGATCCTGCTTTAGTCTCTTGCCGGTAGTTGAAGATAACGAAACTTTGGAAGCCATATCTGCAAATGAATCTGTCGTGCACGAGCACTCACTATGTGACGAGGACTCCGATAGACAAGAGAATCTATGGGAAACAGTGCCGTGGGTTCCAGGGAGATTAGAGGCATTCACTTTCAAATTATGAGTGTGACGTAGTGCTCGTTTACTCCTACCCATGAAACAAAGGTCTCAGACCAACTACATCAAGTGTAAGCACAGTATCACAAAGCCACGCCAACACAAGAAGATATGCTTGAGAGATAGCAAGAGGGACATCAATGGAGGAAACGCTCTTTCAATAGAGGAGGCGCTCTATGAACAACACTGGGTCTGCGTGGAGGCTATGCAGAGTCGATATGCAAGATAGTAAAACCCAAGTGGACAAGAGAAAGCCCAGTAATATTCGTCAGCAACGCCTCATATATCCCTCACAGTAAACAAGGAGCGCAGTCTTTAAAACATGCTCACAATTCAAGCAAAAGCATAGTGAATGCAAGGCAATGATGGCAGAGGAGATAACGTGAAACTCCAAAAATAGCACTGCGTGTACTGGACTACTCCATCACAGTATCGAATTGCATTATATCCAGTTGACATCCAAAGCAGGAAAAAAATCAGTAAATAAATATTGTCGGCATAGTAGGGAATTAGGCATCCAAAATATGCCAGATAAGGTGCGCAAAAAGGCTCTCCAAGGCTTGCGTGAAGGAAAAAGTTGAGGGGAGAAACAGCAGGTAAAACACCTAAAATGGCGGCCGTTACCTGACTGAAAACTTCCACTGCAGAAACTCCCCTTTTTTGTGGTATGGTTCTCAAAAATAAACGCAGCCTCCAGGACAGCCAATCCTCCGATTCAGGAATGTGGCATTTGAAGTAGGGAATGAGCCGTGAAAACGCTCATAATCATCCTCGATCTCCGGCGGTCCACGGAGCTCCGAAGTCAGGCGGCCATCTTGGATTGCCGCGTGCGCGCGACCCCGTTAGCCCCATTTCTAAACCCCTTGCTCTGACTATTGGCCCTTTTACAGTAGATTCGCCATTCCGGTTGACGTCAAATTGCGGGGAGAATTTGATGGGATTGGATTTGTTGAAAAGATTACATGCAACTATCTTTTGTTCTCCTGATGGTGTCTACATGACCATTGGGCCAAAAGTGGCCCGTGCAACACAGTGTTTTGCAAAAGATTTGCCCCTCCCTGCTGAGTTTAAAGATGTGCCACACACCTTGTGGGCTACAGGAGACACGGATGTGGGGTTGCTTCAGATCCCGCGGGTCTCTATTCAGATCAAAGACAATGCCGTATTGCCCTGTATTCCCCAGTACAAGATATCGCAAGCAGGTGAAAAGGCTTTATTGCACATAATACAGGATTTGATTAAGTCTGGTGTGGTTGAAGAGACCGTGGCGAATGTGGGTAATAGCCCTATCCTTCCTATTCTTAAGAAGGCTCCATTGAATTCTTATGATGATCATCCTGATGTTTATCGCTTTGTAATTGACCTCAGCAAAATTAATAAAATTGTAGTGCCCCAGTATCCTGTAGTCCCTGACATTACCGCTATTGACGATGATCCCCCCATCAGCAAAATACTTTTCCGTGATTGATTTGAAGAATGTTTTCTTCAGCATTCCGATCCATCCAGATAGCAGATATCTGTTTCGATTTGCCCTAGCCGGCAGGAGCTTTAGATTCTGTCGTGCTCCTCAAGGCTATACAGAAAGCCCTAGTATTTACAGTCAAGCTTTAAAAACTCAATTGGACTCCCTGGTACTTCCTTCTGGTAATGTGCTATTGCAGTACGTTGACGACCTCCTTGTGGCTTCTGATACGGAGAATGATTGTAAAGATGCAACTGTTAAATTGTTGTTACATTTAGCACACCATGGACATAAGGTGTCTGTTTCCAAATTTCAATATTGTCGACAGGAGGTCACCTATTTAGGTCACCTACTGTCGAAGGAGGGTCGCAGACTAACACCCGAGCGCATAGCTGCTATTACTAATATGCCTGTTCCTAGAACCAAACGTGAAGTACGTGTGTTTATCGGCATTACCTCGTATTGTCGCCAGTGGATCCCCAATTATTCCTTACTAACAAAACCCCTCCTTTACCTGACCACCAAAGAAGTGCATGAACCCCTGCCTTGGACATCTGCATGCCAGCAAGCTTTTGAGCAATTAAAGGTTGCGCTTTGTTCTGCTCCTGTGCTTGTTACTCCTGACTACCAGAAGCCTTTTGTGCTCTATGTACATGAGGCGGACGGTTGCGCGCTCTCTGTTCTAACACAGGATTTTGGTGGTAAGCAAAGGCCCTGCGCTTATTTTTCTGCCATTCTTGATAACGTCGCCAGAGTTCTCCCGAGCTGCCTGAGAGCTGCCGCGGTGGTGGCAGTTTCTATCAGACAATCGGCGTGGCTCGTTCTTGACACTGACCTCACAGTAATGGTACCCCATGCTGTGGATTCACTTTTGAACAAGACAAAGACGCAGTACCTTACTAGTGCGCTTCTGACTGGATATGAGCTCACTTTGTTTGCTCCGCACATTACCATCAAAAGATGTGCCACTCTGAACCCAGCCACGTTACTACCCCTCCCTTCGACGAGCAATGACACAGATGCACATGATTGTGTGTACAGAACAGAAGAGGAGACGAAGGGACGGGTAGACCTGACTGATGTTCCCCTATCTGACCCCCAAGGGGAGCTATATGTTGATGGCTCTTGTTTCAAACTACCAGATGGCACCACCACTGCAGCATATGCAATTACGTAACACACTGTAGTTGAGACATCCCGTGTCCCATATCAGTCCGCCCAAGCTGTAGAGCTGGTTGCCCTTCTTCGGGCTTGTGAGCTGAGTGAGGGACTCACTGTCAATATTTATACTGACAGCCAGTACGCCTTTGGGGTCGCCCATAATTTCGTGTGCCTCTGGGCGGAGAGAGGTTTTTTGACATCTCATGGATTACGAATACAGAATGGCCCATTGATACATAGACTTTTGTAAGCTCTAACGCTCCCTGATAAGCTAACAATAATAAAATGTAGTGCACACAAGGCAATAACAGATGATGTTGGAAGAGGAAATGCATTTACAGACCAAACAGCTAAAGAGACAGCTAGGTCAAAGATGAAAAAGATGTTTGTGGCAGGACCTGCTAGGTGGGTCCCAGACAATGGAATGTTTGAAGACACGTTAGAAAACGTTAAAGAGATCCAGAGTGAGGCAACATTAGATGAATTGGCAATATGGCAGGAGAGTACAGGGCATCTAGATGAGGATGGGTGCTGGACGGATAAGTCGGAGAAACAGAGATGGCTGTTACCCAATGCTTACGTGCTCCCAGTGGTTACCATGGCTCATGGCCCAGCCCACATTACTGCTAAAGGGATATGTAAGGTGTTGGACCCAGTATGGCAGAATGACAATATTCCCAAGGTAGCCACCCATTTAGTGAAGCATTGTATGATCTGTATGACACACAATCCTGGAAAGAGCACTCCTACACCCTCAGGTAACTTTGCACCGCCCTCCTTCCCTTTTGAGGTTCTCCGGATGGACTTCATTGAAATGGAATGAGTAAATAACCTAAAGTATGTGTTGGTAGTGATCCAGCGCGATATTAGCAAACAGCATTCATACCCCATATACTCACTTGGGCCCATACATTCACACTACGCTAATACTTACGCTGGGTGTCAGATATACTCTTATATCAAAGATCCCTGCTACCAATTACCTTCTGATTGAAGAGTAATGACTTACCAATGGATCCTTTGCTAATTGGGAAGTTTAAAATGAGTGACATTCACTATAATATATAATCCTGAAATAATCACAGAGTCAGGAAGTTTTAAAATGTTTATCTAAAAGTTTTAGCAGAGTAAAATACAGAAAAGACATGGTATTTGATCAGAATACCCAAGTGAAAGCTTAGAATAATTATTTCTAATAAATGACGGTGTTTAGGAAAAAGAGAGGATAGGAACAGCAGCGCAACTAAAGGTTGCATATATTTACCTAATGCGAGAATCAAACACCTTAGCCAAGGAATTTGAAAGAATAGGACCCAGGAAGGATGAAGAGCAAAGACCTCCTTCAGGATCAGGACAGGACTGGTGACCTCTCTATAACGACGCCTGCGCCGTTCCCCTCTCTGGTACTCAGCTTCTCCTCCTCGATTTCCCCTTCTAATGGACTCCGCCGCCCCCTCCTCAGGACCTCTTCAGGACAGGGATTCGATCAGCAACTGGATCAGCATGCCAGCCTGGAGCTCTTCTATATGATCTCTTCTCTGGAATGCTGCTAACTAATTAACTAATGCTATACTCTATTATACCCTTCTACGCCCATGTACCTCCCATTAATGTTGCTAAAATATGGGACCACTATTTCTGATTGGACAGGGAAAGGGGGTGTACTCTCGCACCATGACAATTTTGGCTTAATTTGTGAAGCCTATTGTATTTACGTTCCCGCCCCTTCAAATTAATACATTCACTTTATTTCCCACCCGTCTCACGGCAGATTTTATACATTTTCAACATTATGTGTATCATTTCTGCAACATTTTAATACATGTGGCACATCCGCTTCGGTCAATAGGTTATGGCCTTGTACGGCGTCCAAGTTAACTTCATTTTGGCAGTCATTCAGGACACATGCGCAGAATACTCTGTCTCTCGAGTTTCAAGTCACCAACCCAGGCCCAAGATTACGAATTACTAAAAGTGCAAGAAGAAAATATTAAAATCACAAATAAAACGTTTCACTGTATACCCACTTATCTTATTTCTAATCCCATTTAATTATAAAATCCTATCTCGCATAAATAGCGTTAAAAACAAACACATTAGTAATGACACGAGTGCAAGCTGAAGCATGTGAAAACACAGAGCAGCCATTTTAATACACACTGCGCAGAAGCAGAAATTTCCCACCAAGCAAAGAAAGACGTCACACCATGTGATCAGGTTGTGACATGCGCACATGAGTTCCCGCGCTTTGGCGGCCATTTTAGGTTAGGAACAAACGTTATTCGTTAGTAAAACACATAGGCAAGCATCCTCTCTGTTTGTGTAATGTGTGCAAAGATTAATACGGGCAATACAAATTTTAATATTAATACTTATGAGGAAGATTGTTTCTGAGCAAGTTTCATTTGCGAAACCTTGCTCCATCAATCCCCTCTCTGATGGCGTTTCTGAGCCATTAAAAACTACCCTCAATCAGATGCCAACTTCTAGCAAATCACTTCATTCTCATTTTCATCTTTAATTTTTCTACTTTTATCATTTCCTTTCATCTTTTTATATAATTCACTTTTCCATTCTTCCAGTTCTATTTCGTCCCTCTTTCTCTTCTTTCCTTTTTCTGTCACTTTATACGTTCCCTTCTTTCTACAGCATTTGCACCAAAATACTATTGTCAGAACTATTATTGCTATCCCTGCTAAGGGAACTAGTATTTGACCTATAAGTCCTTTACCTATTTTAGCAAACCAGGTTCCAATTGACGATATACTATTTGTCAATCTTTCCCATACACTATCAACTTCCAGTGGTTTAAGTTCTTTCTCAAGTTTAGTTATATTCTGAATATACGTTCCAATTTCTGCACTCTTATCAGGAATATAAGTGCAACAGTGTTTCGTCTTTAAAAATTTACAGACTCCGCCCTCTTTTGCCAATATAATGTCAAGAGCAAGATCGATTTTGCATCACCATAGACCTAATCGCAACCATTTCCGCATTAATCATTAGAAAACCTCCAGCAGTATCCGTTGATAAACGATCAACCACTGTAGACAATTTGCATATTTTCCTTGAGTTCAGAATTATTCCCACTGAAGGTATCAATGCACCAAATATATCACCTACTATTTCTGAAAAACTAGCTCTTTTACTACGTATTAATTCACCATTGTTTTCATTGCTTCCAGTGTTTCTTTTTACGTGGTATATCTTTGGAAAAACTATTCCAAAGTAACAACTTCCATACCACCGTGCAGGAAGCCTAAAATAAGCCTTATTCCCGCAGACATACTAGATTCCAGGAAAAACTGAATCTGTTCCTCCTTTTAGTCCCCAACCTCCCAGTATTAAAAAATTGTGTTCACATTCACTGGTACCGATGAAAACATTGTTATAGTCAGTCTTTAACCTATGAAGACAAATTTTCCCTGTCTTTACGAAATCCAGAGCCATAGCAGCTTGAGCTTTGCCAGGTGTATAACTTCCCTCTTTCTCTGCCCAAGGTGGTAAACTGAGACTTATGCTCTGTAGCTTTCTTTTGAAAATCTTGTCTTCTATCTTCTACTAAATTCAAAAATACTTTTCTCTTCTTCATAGTAAGGAACATGTTAGATTGTGTCTACGTGCATGTGTTAAGTCTATTGACTTCATTGTTAAGAAAAATTCTCCCATAAACTGTGCATCTAAAGCGCTAAGTACTGGGTTCATACTCTTGCGAACAGGAATCTCAGAAAATACTACATCGATATTGGAATAATAATACTGTAATCTACCTGTACTATAAAATAAACTTGTTAATACGCTACATGAAATGCCATATGTCAGTGGTAAATGATGGTATGTTAATCCTTCTGCTACTGATTCAGGTAATTTCATACAGACATAACAGTTACTAACTTCCATAGTGTCTACATACTGAAATAATAACATTGTGAAAACATTTAAACTAGTGTCGTTATCAGCTATCTCATGATGAATTCCTACATCATCTTCTGCCATTAGCTCTACTCTATTGCCCTTCATGTTTGCTGTCCTCCCTATAGTTTCATTATTGTTCTTTTTATCTATTATCATCAGGTAAGGAACTGCTACAATCAGGACTAACCATACTATAAGCACCAATACTAGACTACATATGCAAATTGCACAGCATCTTCTACAACATTTTCTCTTTGGTCTCCCAGTGACTCTATCATCAGGCATTTTTCGACAAGGAAGATTGCTCTTCTTATCTCTATTCCTTTTCTTCAGCGGATTCTTTTGTTTAGTCAGGGTGGTCTTGTTTCTTTTTCGTACGTTAATTCTGCACTTGTTCCTTCACCACCACTGTCACTTGATTCTGAGCTTTCAAAGTCTTCAAGAACGATATACGTCCAATCAGGACCCTTGAATTTGTTATTCACAAGTCTTAATCTTTTACTTTTTCTCTTCCCAGACTTTTTCTCTTGATCGGTTTGACTTGTTACTTCAGGTACTTGATCTGGATCTTCACTTCTGGTTGTTATGTGGCACATCACTCTTTTGATGAAACTTGGCCAATGGTCTCCTTTTCTTGGCTTTTCTGTTTGTACTGTTTCTTTATTTTCGTCTTCAGATATCTTTTTATTTTCACTGGTTGGTACTGTTTTGTTTTCTGTAATCTCTGACTTATCTGATTGATCTTTTTCTGGTCTTATTGGTTTCTCATTTGTAGCTCCACTGTGAGTTTCCAATAATTCACTTTGTTCTGTATTTACTTTTTCATGTTCATTTTTCTCAGTCTCTTTTTCTTCTGTATTTTCTTCTTGACCTAACTGCTTCTGATCAGGGCTTATTGCACTGTGTACTTCTGCAGCCTGACTTGCTTCTTCTAAACCTGTCTCTCCCTGTTCGAATTCTATTAAATCTTCACTGCTTTTAGTCCAGTTTTCTTTCCCTATCTGATTTGGTTCAGGGTCGTTTACTAGCTTGTCTTCTTGATCCTGAACCCCTTCTTCTTCACCTATCTGATCTTCTTCAATTGCTCTTAATTTCTTTTGACTTCTTGTTCAGTGGAAAACCTCAGGAATTTCTACCACTGGTATCCAATCCTGACTTGTGCTCGGTTGTTCTCCGTCAGCTTCTCTTGAACCTCGAGCCTGAGATTCTTCAGCTTGGCAACCTTCAGCTTCTTCAGTGATTGGTGTCGTCTGAATGTTCTCTTCTTCTGGGTCTGGTACTCTCTTGGTGTGACTTACGTGAATCCAATTCGGAAATCCGGCACACTTCACTGCTGTATTCGTGGTCAATATGATTTGACAAGGTCTGCTCCACCTGGGTGATAGACACGTTTCTCTGGTGTGATTCTTCACTACCACCCAATCACCAGGATTCAGATCATGTTCTAGTTCAGGCTGCCTGGAAACTGCGTCTTCTCCAACCTGGTGAGAGACAGCACGCACTAGGTCAGCCAATACTTTACAGTAGTCCAACACCATATCATCAGAAATATTCACCAGTCTGTTTGTGGGAACATGTGTTTGTCTCATTGCTCTTCCCATCATAATTTCATGTGGGCTCAAACCTGTCGTTCGATCAGGTATGCTTCTGAGTCCCATCAGAACAAGTGGCAATGCATCAGGGCACTCCAATGATGTTGATGCACACATTTTTCCCAACCTCGACTTTATAGTGCCATTCAATTGTTCAACCACTCCAGAAGCCTCTGGACGATATGCACAATGCAGTTTCTGTTTGATTTGAAATGCTTCACAGATTATCAGGATCACTTCGTTGTTAAAATGTTTTCCTCTATCTGATTCCAAAGATACTGGGAAACCAAACCTAGGTATGAGTTCTCTTAGTAACAGCTTTGCAACTGTAATGCTGTCATTTCTCCTAGTTGGATAAGCCTCCACCCACTTTGAAAACAGACACACTATGACTAGTACGTATTTCAACCCTCTGCATGGTGGTAACTGTATGAAGTCAAACTGTAGTCTTATGAATGGACCCTCTGCCTTCCCAATCTTCCCAAACCCAATTATCGTTTTCCTGCCTGTATTGTGCATTTGGCAAATTAGACATCTCTGGCAAAGACTCTCTGTAACAGCTCTGAATTTGGGATTGTACCAATTTTGTCTGAATAGTCTAATCATTGCATCTCTCCCTATGTGTGTGTCTCCATGATACATTCTGGCCATTTGTGAGAGTAAACAATCTGGCATGACTAGTCTGCCATCTGTACTGACCCATACTTCATCCTCTCTTCTTTGAGAACAACCCACTTTGATCCACAAATTTCTTTCAACCTCATCAACCTCATCTTGCAATCTTTTCACTTCGTTCCAGGTTTCAGGTGGCATAAATAACATAAGTTAGCAGCTGATTCCCATTCTTTCCACCCTCTTATTAACTGACGTTCTGGTCTTGGCACAATATTGAGCCACCAAATCTGCATATCTGTTGCCAACTACCACCCAGTCATCTCCTGACTGGTGTGCGGCACACTTCACCACAGCCAATTCTTTTGGTGATTGTATTGCTTCTAGCAATTCTTTTACAAATTGTCCATTTTTAATGGGGGATCCTGAAGAAGTCATGAAATCCCTCTGCATCCACAGTTGGCCAAAATCATGCACAACCCCATAACCATATTGACTATCAGTGAATATGGTTATTCTCTGATTCCTCCCAATTTTGCATGCTTTTATCAGTGCAATCAATTCAGCTACTTGTGCAGATTTTACTCCTGGTAAATAGGATGCTTCGACTATTCCAGTTAATTCACATACTGCATAAGCAGCAGTTAGCTTACCATCTTCATGTCTTTGGCAAGAGCCATCGACAAACAGTTCTTTATCTGGCTTTTTAAGAGGCTGTTCCTCTATATCTGGGCGAGGTTTTGTGCATAGTTCTGTAATCTGTACACAATCATGTTCATCCTCTTCGTCATCTTTATTTGTTTCATGATATGGATCTGGTAGTAAGGTTGCTGGATTTATTATTGTACACCTTACCATGGTCACATTTTCAGCACCCATTATTATTCTCTCATACTTAGTCAGCCGACTAGGAGTGAGATGTTGAGTTCGTGTTCTTGTCAACAGAATCACAACTGCATGTGGAACATAGATCTTTACAGGATGTCCCATCACAATTGATTCACTTTGTTCGATGCTCAAACAAGTTGCTGCTACTGCTTTCAAACATCCTGGCAGCGCAGATGCTACAGGGTCTAATGTAGCAGAAAAATATGCTATAGGACGTCTGTCCAGACCATGTCTTTGAGTTAAAACTGAAAGTGCACAATTTTCTCTTTCATGACAAAATAATGCGAATTCTCTTTTATAATCTGGCATACCTAAGGCAGGTGCTGAGCAAAGAGAGTTTCTTAATTTTACAAAAGCTTCTACACTTTCATCTTCCCACTCAACAGGATCTTTGGCTTTCTTTTTGGTCATGTTAATCAAGGGTTTAGCTAACATGGAAAATCCAGGTATCCATTGTCGACAGTAACCTACTATTCCTAGGAACATTCTTACTTGTCTTTGTGTTACAGGCATTTGCATTATTTTTATCAATGCTACTCTTTCAGAGGTTACTCTTCTTTTTCCCCTCTCAATTTGATGTCCCAGGTATTTAACAGCTGTTGTACAAAACTGTAATTTCTCAGGTGAAACTTTATGTCCTTCTTCTGCCAAAAGATTCAAGAGTGCTATAGTATCAACAACACAGTCCTCTCTGGTGTTTGACGCTACCAATAAGTCATCAATATATTGCACTAAGACTGAGCTTCCTGGCATCACTAGTTTTTCAAGGCACTTTTTCAATATCTGATTAAAAATGGAAGGACTTTCTGTGTACCCCTGAGGAACTCGATTCCATACATAGACTTTGTTTTCGAATTTAAATGAAAATAGATATTGACTGTCTGGGTGTAATGGAATTGAGAAAAATGCTTGACACAGATCTATAACTGTAAACCATCCAGCATTCCAAGGAATCTGGTACAGAATTACTGAAGGATTTGGTACTATGGGACAGCATGGTTCCACAATTTTGTTAATCTTTCTTAAATCCTGTACAATCCTATATTTTCCACTAGGTTTCTTTAAACCCATTATCGGTGAATTACATGGGCTACTCATCACTTCTCTCAGTATGTTTTGTTTGACCATCCGGTTGATTTCTTCAATGACACCTGCTTTAACTTCTGCACTCATTTTGTACTGTTTAGTATTTGGAAATATCGCATCTTCTTTTACTGTGACTTTAACTGGGTCTATTTTAGCCATAAGTCCTACTTCCTTTCCCGTGAGATCCCATACTATAGGATTTACAGTACTTTTTAATTCTTCTGGCAAATCATCTTTTGTTAGTAATGAAAACATTTCATCTACTTCTGTTCCTTGTTTCGCAACCATAATTTTATATACATGATCTTCATCTGGTGTCTGCACTGCCACACCATCCGGTGTGCAGAAAATAGTGCAATTCATTTTGCACAATAAGTCCCTACCTAGCAAGTTCACTGGACTAGAATCGCACACTACAAATTGATGCATTTCTTTGAAGTTTCCAATTTTAACCTCCATTGGTTCGGTAAGTGGTGTTCTAATTCTTTGGTTAGCAACCCCTACAACTTGAATATCTTCACCAGAGAGAGGAAGGTTTGGGACGTCTACTGTTCTTACAGTAGACCTGGTAGCACCAGTATCCAAAAGAAAAGTAATATCATTACCTCTCACTTTTCCTTCAACATATGGACCTGATTGATCTACCTGCAGGGATGTGCCAAGTACGCATTCCTTCTCCCCCTCTCCTAGGCACCGTCATGCGTCGAACCTGCAAAAGTCTTCCTGCAAAAGAAATTGTGAGGTCATATAATCATTCTTACCACTTCCTCCTGGGTATCCGATGTCTGTACCGTGCTTTGCTCTGCTTATATTACCTTGAACAGGTGGAGGTGGCAACTGACTTTGAGGATTTACCCCTTGCTGTGAGTCGTTCTGTGTCTGTGAATTTAAATTTTGATTTGGGCCATTATTATTTCGAATCTTTTTACACTCGTCCTTCCAATGCCCCAATTTTCCGCATCCATGACAAGGAAATTTCTTTTTAGCTTCTTCTCTGCTCATTCGTCCTTTCATTCTTCCACCATTTCCAGAATCACCATTCGTTCCAGAATCTTTTTCTTGTTTTTCATTAGGATTGTCTAAATTTATTCCCTGTTTTTCAGCCATTTTCACCTGTGCCCACATTACTTTTTCCTGTAATTTCTTGTGTCTGTCCTCAATGTCATCCCCACAATATTTTGCATATTTCAAGATTTCATCTATAGGTTTTCCCTGCCAACAAAGCATGTGCTGCTTAATCATCTGGCATATCTCGGGCTTCAATCCGTACACGAATCTGTACACAAATTGACTCATGTTTTTGTCTCCAATGTCCTCAAATCCACTGTACTGCTTGAACACCTGCAAGAGGCGCTCATAATACGAATGAACTGTTTCACTGGCTTCTTGGGTAGTTCGATCTATCTTTACCCAATCTGTTTCTTTCAGCGGTATTTTCCCTTTCAGGTAAGTTATTACCTGCTGGTACTTTTTCATCACGTCATTTGACGGGGCACCTGTCTTTGGATCTCTGGGATACTCATCACTTGGCCAATCAACTGTGATCTTACAGTCTGTCCATAAATCTGCAGGTACCACTATGTCAAACAGACCATCCAAATCCTTCAACAATACTTTTGACACCTTCACAAACCTTTCAACCTGCTTGTACCATTCAATTGGCTTTTCTCTCAGCTTCGGGAAATCATTCGTAAATGATAAAATATCCTGTCTACTCCATGGGACATGCACATAACCTCCTCCTGCAACTTCACGCATCGGGTACATTTTGTCAGCTTTTTCTGTCTCTTTCATCACATATTCAGAAGCTGTTCGACTTGAGCGAGCTTCTTCCTTTTTCTTTGCCCACCTAGTTCTCCACTTATCTAGGTCTCCCCATTTTTGCAAAACTAACATTAATTCACGTATTTGTAGTCTTTTTCCAGAAGCATTCATATTTTCCAAGTCTTTGTCTGAGAAATCTGCTCTATATGGCTTCTGTAATACTTTGGATCTCCCTATTTCGATTCCCATCTGTAGGGCTAAATTGGACAATTTTTCATGAAATAACCTTACATTTCTAGTGATACTTCTGCACAGGAACTAACAATTCTTCCTCATCATAGGTATTGAGGCGTTCCACTCCTATATTTCCTGCTATCATTTCTTCTAATTCCACTTTTAATTTTTGAATGTCCAATAATTTTGGAGGTGTACATGGCTTGTCTGATTCTTGTATCCACCTTTCTAAATCTTCAGGTGTTACTATGGTGGCACTTTTTGCCCCTGATGAAGTTATTAAACTTACATCTTTTGGTCTTTCAGGTATTTCTTTTCTGGGAGTACCTTTTACTGGTCCTCTAATAGGCAAGTCCATAAGAGATATTGTGGAGTCACAGTCACTAAAATGATCTTCAATTATAACTGGAGCTTCAGGTTTTGAAAGATTTTCAGGAGTATTCATAGGAGAAGATACGGGTATTAGAGGAGGACAATTTCCTTGTGTACCATATAATGGCACCACTGGACCAATCGTTACAGGAATGGTTAATGAATCAGGATGCGTTTTTATATGGGATATTTTCCGTACTAATTCTGCTCTGGTC
This sequence comes from Calotriton arnoldi, assembly GCA_963921515.1. NCBI lineage: Eukaryota > Metazoa > Chordata > Amphibia > Caudata > Salamandridae > Calotriton > Calotriton arnoldi. Next base: position 723,777 of record CAWUFW010002489.1, on the reverse strand, counting down.
TTTTCTAGGGCTTCCTTTTCTTTGTCATGTAGTATTCTATTCGGGGTGAATTCATGCAGTACCTGAGGTACCATTGGTGTTTGTGGTGGGGCACTAGGAGGAAGTCCACTTGACCCTTCCTGATACGGTGGAGGATTTCTCAACAATTCTTCCATAAACTCATCATCTGAATCTTCATGTCTCATTAAACGTTTAGTCTTTTCTGTACACTTGCCTCCTGATTTCTCTCCTTCTGTAAATAATGGATATAATCCCTCAACAAGCATTGCCCTTCTCCACTGCTTCATCTGACCTTCCCTAGTTCTCACGTAAATATCTGGGAAAAAATCCTGGATATCTCCCATTACTTACGAGATCGATCACGCTCAAATGCCTCAGTCTCCCACTCTTCTAAAGCTTCATATTGAGTTAATCTGGGTCTGGGTTCTAAATCATTCATCCTTTGTCTCAAATTTTGAAGAATTCGGCCATTAAATGTGCCATTCTCAGGAAATTCTAGTATCCCGTCATTTTTGGTATATTCTCTCCAATTCTCTATCCATACACAAGTATGATAACCTCTCTCCATCATCATGAATGATGCGGGTGTTTTGGCTGGTGGAATAATAATTCCCTCCCTAGTCTGGATTGGTTTGTCCTTTTTGAAATAATTCTTAATCTTTTGTAAAACTGACATCTTTTTCTTTTCTCCATACATTTTTGGTAAATACCGATGTATAAAATTATATTCTTTAAAGCCTAAATATCTCCTATCTGGACGATGTTCCTATTAAAGTCGGATCGCGTTTTAACATGCAATCCTTTATCCACTAAGAATTTCGCTTCTAAATTCTCAACCAATCAAATGTCTGCTAACTTTTATTTCTAAACCAATCCTTGCGCGGCCTTTTTGGTGACGTTTTCCTGTCAACCCCTCCTTTACAATCTACGCTTTTCTGTTCCCACGCTGATTCAACCTATCCTAGCGCGGCACCTGTGATATCAGTACTACTCCTGACTACTGACCCCTCCTTTACAAGGGTTTTCCCACGCCCGCGGATCCAACCAATCCCAGCGCCGCGTTTTATGGCGTCAGCTCCCTCTCCGGCAACTGACCCTCCCTTTACAAAAATCTTACGCAAAACTTATTTTCTCTATAGTTCTTAATTAAATTTCAGTAACAACATAAAACATTCGCTATCGTGCCAGTTTCTCTAAATTCAGAAAAGGATAGTTTCTCTTCACACTTAGTAAAACCTTTCCGTTTACTAAACATACACTACGAGTAAAACCCTTCCATTTACTCTTCACACAAGCTTCCAAAATACCTGTTACTTCTTCAATGTTACCCTTTCTAGGTGATATAACATCAAATTTTCACTAGCGTACTCCTTCTGCTATACTTACGTACATAGAGTCCCTAACAAGTACTGATAGCCCTGCTTAACTTTTCAGTACTATTTCTGCCTGACAGATAACCTCACTGCAGTATGGCTTCCACCTGCCACCCACTATTCTTTTCCCCGGGATATTCTGGACAACATAAAACAATACTCAAAATATAACGGGTATTAGTTCATAAAAATACAAAGTAAAATTCTCATTACCCAATTAACAAAGAGTAACACAAACCGTCCTCTGCTTACCAGAAAACTGATCCAGCGCGATATTAGCAAACTGCATTCATACACCATATACTCACTTGGGCCCATACATTCACACTACGCTAATACTTACGCTGGGTGTCAGATATACTCTTATCTCAAAGATCCCTGCTACCAATTACCTTCTGATTGAAGAGTAATGACTTACTGATGGATCCTTTGCTAATTGGGAAGTTTAAAATGAGTGACATTCACTATAATACATAATCCTGAAATAATCACAGAGTCAGGAAGTTTTAAAATGTTTATCTAAAAGTTTTAGCAGAGTAAAATACAGAAAAGACACGGTATTTGATCAGAATACCCATGTGAAAGCTTAGAATAATTATTTCTAATAAATGACGGTGTTTAGGAAAGAGAGGATAGGAACAGCAGCGCAACTAAAGGTTGCATATATTTACCTAATGCGAGAATCAAACCCCTTAGCCAAGGAATTTGAAAAAATAGGACCCAGGAAGGATGAAGAGCAAAGACCTCCTTCAAGATCAGGACAGGACTGGTGACCTCTCTATAACGACGCCTGCGCCGTTCCATTCTCTGGTACTCAGCTTCTCCTCCTCGATTTCTCCGTCTAATGGACTCCGCCGCCCCCTCCTCAGGACCTCTTCAGGACAGGGATTCGATCAGCAACCGATCAGCATGGCAGCCTGGAGCTCTTCTGTATGTTCTCTTCTCTGGAATGCTCTAATTAATTAACTAATGCTATTCTATTATACCCTTCTACGCCCATGTACCTCCCATTAATGTTGCTAAATTATGGGACCACTATTTCTGATTGGACAGGGACAGGGGGTGTACTCTCGCACCATGACAATTTTGGCTAAAATTGTGAAGCCTATTGTATTTACGTTCCCGCCCCTTCAAATTAATACATTCACTTTATTTCCCACCCGTCTCACGGCAGATTTTATACATTTTCAACATTATGTGTATCATTTCTGCAACAATTTAATACATGTGGCACATCCGCTTCGGTCAATAGGTTATGGCCTTGTACGGCGTCCAAGTTGACTTCATTTTGGCAGTCATTCAGGACACATGCGCAGAACACACTGCCTCTCGAGTTTCAAGTCACCAACCCAGGCCCAAGATTACGAATTACTAAAAGTGCAAGAAGAAAATATTAAAATCACAAATAAAACGTTTCACTGTATACCCACTTATCTTATTTCTAATCCCATTTAATTATAAAATTCTATCCCGCATGAGTAGCGTTAAAAACAAACAAATTAGTTATGACACGAGTGCAAGCTGAAGCATGTGAAAACACAGAGCAGCCATTTTAAGACACACTGCGCAGAAGCAGAAATTTCCCACCAAGCAAAGAAAGACGTCACACCATGTGATCAGGTTGTGACATGCGCACATGAGGATCCCGCGCTTAAGCGGCCATTTTATGACTAAGAACAAGCGTTATTCGTTAGTAAAACACATAGGCAAGCGTCCTCTCTGTTTGTGTAATGTGTGCAAAGATTAATACGGACAATACAAATTTTAATATTAATACTTATGAGGAAGATTGTTTCCGAGCAAGTTTCTTTAGCGAAACCTTGCTCCATCAGTAGTGATTTGTGCGTTCAGTAAATGGATTGAAGCTTACCGCACTAAAGAGACTACAGCTATACCACAGGTGATACAGATGTGGGTCTATTTCATATACCGACAGTTTCTATACAAGTTAAAGATAATGCTATTTTCTCCCGTATTCCTCAATATAAAACTCCACAAGCAGGGGAGCGGGCTCTTCTTCAAATTATTCAGGATTTAATACGAAAGGGAGTAATTGAAGAACCGTCCGCCAACATTTGTAATAGTCCTATTCTTCCGGTCCTCAAGAGGACACCTTCGGGTTCCCCTGACGCTATTGATGATGTCTATCGCTTTGTGAATGATTTGTGAGAGGTTAATAAAATTGTAGTTCCGCAGTTTCCGGTGGTTCCTGACATTACTGCGCTTTTAACGATGAACCCATCTACTGCTAAGTTCTTTTCTGTTATTGATTTGAAAAACGCATTCTTCAGTATTCCTATCCACCTGGACAGTAGGTATTTGTTTGGATTTGCACTGGCAGGCAGAAGATTTAGATTCTGTCGTGCTTCTCAAGGCTATACGGAAAGTCCTAGTATTTATAATCAAGCATTAAAAAGTCAGTTGGATTCACTATCACTTTCCCTAGGTAATGTATTGGTGCAGTATGTCGATGACCTGTTAATTGCTTCTGATACGGAACAAGGTTGTAGGGACAGTATACTGAATTTGTTGTTGCATTTGGCACATCATGGACATACGGTCTCTCTTTCAAAATTTCAGTATTGTCAACAGGAGGTTACCTATTTAGGTCACCTACTGTTGAAGGAGGGTAGGAGGCTGACCACCGAGTGCAACAGTACAATTAATAAAATGCCCATTCCGCAAACTCAAAAGGATGTACATGCTTTTAGAGGTATACCTTCCTACTGTCGCCTGTGGATCCCAAATTATTTGTTACAAATTAAACCCTTGCTTGCATTAACAACGAAAGCAGTGCATGAGCCTTTTCCTTAGACGCCAGAATGTCAGCAGTCTTTTGAGCACTTAAAAACTGCACTTTGTTTGGCTCCGGTGCTTGGCACACCTAATTACAGAAAAATGTTTGTGCTCTTTGTTCATGAGATGGCTAGTTGCTCACTTTTTGTCTTAACACAAAAATTTGGCGATAAACAGAGGCCTTGCACTTATTTTTCTGCTGTGCTTGACCCAGTCGTTAGGGCCCTTCCGAGTTGTCTGAGAGCAGTCCCAGCTGTGGCCACTTCAATCAGACAATCGGCTGGACTCACACTTGATACAGATCTCACAGTTATGGTACCCCACGCTGTGGATACACTTTTGAATAAGACAAAGACACAGCACCTCACCAGTGCACATCTTACTGGTGATGAATTGACATTGTTTGCTAAACATATTACGATCAGAAGATGTGCTACTCTGAAACCAGCCACGTTACAACCCCTCCCTTCTGAGAATGATGAAGTCGACAAACATGACTGCATTTTCCGGACGGAAGAATAGGCGAAAGGACGGGTAGACCTGACTGATGTTCCCTTATCTGACCCCCAACAAGAACTATATGTCAATGGCTTCTGTTTTTAATTACCAGATGGCACTACCACTGCAGCTTATGCTATCACTACGTTGCGGACGGTGGTGGAGACATCACGGGTCCCCTATCAGTCGGCTCAAGCTGCTGAGATTTCTGCCTCTATTCGAGCTTGTGAATTGAGTGAAGGACTGGTTGTCAATATTTATACTGACAGCCAGTATGTATTCGGGTTTGCACATAATTTTGGGCGATTGTGGGCGGAGAGAGGGTTCCTTACCTCTCATGGTACCAAGATTTTATATGGGCACCTTATATTGCGGCTTTTGTCTGCTTTAACGCTCCCCAAGAGACTAGCAATAATTAAGTGCAGCGCACATAGGAAGGTTACTGATGACGTGGGTAGAGGAAATGCGTTTGCAGATCAGGTAGCCAATGAGACGGCCCGAAATAAAATGAAACACATGTTTGTTGCTGGTCCAGTTAGGTGGGTTCCTGAAGTTGCCATGTTTGAAAACACTGTTGAAAGTGTGAAGGAGATACAAGGTAAAGCCACGATATGGGAATTAGCGAAATGGCAGTAGAGTGCAGCACAGTTAAATGAGGAAGGATGTTGGATTGATAAATCTGGAGAACAGAAATGGATGTTTCCGGATGCATATGTCCTTCCTGTGGTTACGATGGCCCATGGTCTAGCCCATATCAGTGCGAAATGCATTTGTAAATTGTTAGCCCCTGTTTGGCATAATGACACCATCTCTAAGACAGCTGTGCATTTGGTGAAACATTGTATGACATGTATGAGACATAATCCAGTAATGGTATTCCGACACCGCCTGGTAATTTTGCACCACCTACTTTTCCGTTTGAAGTCATCCAGATGGATTACATTGAATTAGAGAGATGCAATAATCTTAAGTATGTTTTGGTGGTTATATGTGCGTTCAGCAAATGGGTTGAGGCTTACCCCACTAAAGATAATACGGCCATTACAACTGCAAAGGTACTCCTTAAAGAGTACTTTCCTCGATTTGGCTTGCCCCTAATTATCTGGAGTGACAACGGGTCTCATCTTAATGGGAACGTGATTAAATTGATTTGTGAAGGTTTGCATATTAGACAGAAATTTAATGCTGTCGATCATCCTCAGGCAGCGGGTTTAGTTGAGAAGTACAATGGTACTCTCAAATTGAAATTGCCAAAAATCCAAGAGACGACAGGGTTAAAATGGCCAGATGGCCTACCGTTAGCTCTTTGGTCAACAAGAACGACAGCTCATTCCAAGACAGGCTTGTCACCTTATAAGGTCGTGTTTGGATGCCCAGCAAATGTATGGGGCATCCCACATCCTCGTAAATATTCCTATATTGAATATCCTGTGTTGCTTGATTATCTTGGCCAGTTAACAGAAAGTCTACTTTCTATTCAGCAACATGTGCTGGAGTCCCTACCTCCTAAACCAGAGGGACCTGCCCACGACATTCAGCCTGAGGACTATATCCTGGTGTGGAACTTCCAGAGAAAGTAAAGTCTGGAGCCCCACTGGAAAGGTCCTGAGCAGGTTCTGTTGGTGACACGGACGGCTGTAAAGGTTGCTGGTCGAAAGAACTGGGTGCATGACACCCACTGTCGGAGCATTCCTTTACCATTGCCATATGACCAGTGGGTCAAAGAGGGAACAGGTGACACCGAGTGTGAGCAACTGCCAGATTTGTCCTTTTTAGTGACGTCTAATTGACCTGGACACAGACAGATGAGGAGAACGAGGATGTTTTGAACAAAGCTGTTCCACCAGAGATACGAGCTATCCAGGAGCCTTTGTTCATTGATCATACAGTGCCTGGGGCTGACAGGCACAATTTGCGCCCTCAGATGGGGGCTACTGAGTCCAAGTAGAAAAAAGATTAGGAATGCACTGCACAAGATAGGTAATACTGAGTAACAGTACCAACGAAGTATTGAAACAAGGGCTTTGCCTTTGCTGTTTGAGCATTAGTTAGGGAAAAAAGTATACTCCGCTGGTATACCACCTTTATCGGCGTGGGATAGATTAGAAGAGCATAGATCAGAGCAAGCTTCACCGCAGGTGCTCAAGAGCGCCAACTTATTGATGGACAATAGGAGCTTGTGCCAGTGAGGCTCTGACGGACACTGGCAACTTTATAATTTCTTGCATTCTCTTCCTTTGAATTCATTATGCACCCTTTTGGTAGAAAAGTTATAGAGGAGGAGCAGCCAATGGTTCCTACTGCACAGCATAGTATGATGTGGTCAAGAAAAAGCAAAATATTATGTGTTGTTCTTTTGATTTTGCTGATAACAATGCTGTGTGGGGTATCATGGGTTTTGGAAGATGCTCAAAGTGTGCCTTTACGCAGTAAGGGTAAGGACATTTCCCCGAAACGTAATAAAAGAACAGCTCCGAGTAATGTATTTTTGGAAACACATAAGAGGTTCTTTGGCAAAGGGAGCGCTTGTTACCCCACTCAATCCGTCACCAGTCTGTGGACTGCATATCCATTGTCACTCGTAAATTACACATATACACGACCACCCCAATTTACAGAAGTGAAAGGAGTGTTTGGTTTCGGTTATCCGGGGCCATGTTTATACCATAGAAAGCCACTGGGGGTGGGTTACCCAGGTTGTGATAACAATACATATTGTGATAATTTTTATATGGAAGAACAGAATGTAACATTGGTAGGTTGGCATTATAAAGAGTTGACAGTTCCTCGAGAGGCTGGTTATTACCCTGCTTGTTGTCCTATTGTGAATAGTATGGATACTTCATTGTATATAAATTGTTCAGGAATAGTGGTGCACAAACACACTATCCCTTTAGTGAATAAAGAGGATCCAAGTTAATTTGAAATGAATTCTAGGTATGCTGCAGTGGATTATGAGGGGCCGATTTATGCACACCCAGGGTTTTTCTCTTTGCCTAACAGGACTTTTTTCAATGTCCATAATGGTACTGACAATGTAGCCCTTGGAATGGTGTTGCCATTGGGTGTGTCCTGTAAACATGCAAAACCTAAAGTAAGGTAGGTCAAAAGGATACTGACGAAAGAATTCTGTGAGGGGGTGACCGATATAGAGGTCAATAATTATAGCAATGGCGTCACCTTTGGATACATTCTCTCTTCTATTTTCACTCTGGGTGGTACTTCCATGGCCAGGGGTGAGAAAGCTAGGGAATACTTTGGGTGCAAGATGCAAATTCTATCTAATACTACAGTGGCAGCTTTGCGAGACATCACTACCCAATTGGAAAGTATTGGAATATATTAGGAACAGACTAGATATGCGGTAGATTTTAATCTAGCCAAAAGTGGTGGTGTAAGCGCCGTAATTGGCGATCAGTGTGTGGTCGGGATCAAGAATTTGGAAAAGAATATTACCAAACATATTAAAGAAATGGAAAGTGGTAATTGAAGTGTTAGAATTGAAATGTAACATTGTCATATTACTCGTATTTTACCCAATATTATGTTAGCATTTATATAGCTAATACATTATATTTGCATACTGTATGTAGACGCAACTAGTAAATGCAGATGTTATGTAAGTTAGGTTGACATCTATGCTACCATTTTAGTTCTCGAAGACGCCAATTTGTATTATAATCAAAACTGTTACTTGCTCATTTACGAGAAATGGTCCTTGGTAAGTTTTGTTTCTCTAATGTTGAAACTTGCTCATTAACGCATGCCTTTTCTGTTACATAGAGGCCTTCTCCCACCTGTCTAGTGGGGAGGATAAGCCAGACGACCTTGAGCAGTAGATAGCTCGTACCAGGCTGAGGAATTGAAACTTCTGTTCTGTACCCCCATTGTATTAAAACAGCTACCAGTGTTTTTCCATAGTAGGTGGGTCTTTGTGGGCTCCGCAACATACATAATGTAACTTTATGCTTACTAGAGTCAGTCCCTCATAGCCATCATAGGAGGTTGGTCAGATTGGACTCCACTGCAGTGTATTATGTGAAAAAACTAGTTTGCTTGTATTCTCTACTGTGTCATCCACTCTTCATTAGTGGAAGGCTAGAGGAGGTCGAGAGTGACCCGGGTGGCCCTAATTGGGTCACTTCCTTCAGTTGGTACCCAAACAGGGACTCCACCAGGTGGTCCATCCCACCCGTAGTCGGGCTGTGGGGTCGGGGTTGCGTCTGGTCGGATGGACGGATCGGAGATCCCCATATGATAGAGCCTGGTTCTCGTGGCTGACCCGCCTGTCTGATCGGGCGGCTCCTCGTCTAGTGGTCATCTCGGCTGGGGTCCTGAAAAGGTGAAACCCTTGGATCTGACCATTTGGTCTGAAGAGTCGTCAGTGGAGAATAATCTTGTTTGACCTGTGTGCACCAGGTGAGTTTATCTTGATCCATTTTGGTAAAAGCGGCGCTGTCTTGATTTACTTGGTGGGTCTGTGGACCCTTGTGATACGGAGCATTTTTGAATGTTCTGCCAGACCACTTGTTGAATTTGGCTTATTCTTGAAAAAGGCCTGGGGCTAGAGCCTATCTTGTCCTGGTGCAGTCTGAGGATTGACTTGTCTTAAGACTGTTTTTGAGAGCTCTTTGTTTGTGTGTGTCTTTGTTGCATGTTGATTGAGTGAATACGTGAATGTGTCTGATGCCAGGATGCCTTGTTGGAGTAAAGTGTGGTGCTTGGGATGCCGCTGCTGATCTGCTGAGCATCAGCTGGAAGAAAGGCAGCCTGCGCCTCCAGAAGGCACTCTGAGTTTTGAGATGTATGTGAAGCACAGTATTGGCCCTATTATGTTTTGTACGTTATGGCATAAGTATACAAAGGACAATACTGAGCTTCAGTGGCCATTGGATGGTATCTTTAATGAACAAAAATTGAATTATTTACATGACAAATTATTTGCTAGAAGAAGTAGACAGTCGATGTTTGATACTTTGCAAGTATGACAGAAGGAGGCTAAGCAGAGGCGTATACGGGCTGAGAAGGAGTCTAGGAAGAAGGCAATGCAGACAGTGGTGCAGAAAGCTGTAGCTTATGATAAAGAACAAACAGAGAAAGGTATTGAGTGTGTAGATAGGAAGTTTCAATTACAATGTAATAAGTCTTATGTAGTTCGAGAGGACGAGGAACCTTTTGTGGAGGATATGCTGGAATGTCGCCCCCCACCTCTCTATGCCCCGCAGTAAATATATCCTGTTGTTCTGTAGTCTCTGTCCCCTGTTGATTCCCTGCCTTCTTCTGGTCCTTCTACAGACTTGACTGCTTCTGCTCTAGCCCCGCCTGCCTCCTCTCTAGTTTCGCAAGCTGCGAGTGTGGTGACTGCAGGCACCCCCGCAGTGTCTGCTGTCCCTGTTTATGTTTCTTCCCCTTCTCTTACACCTACAACTCTGCCATTGTTAACATTGTGACCTATGTCTCTGTCTCTTGTGTCTTCCCCGAGTATTTCATCTCCAGTGTTGTTTAGTGTTGGGACACCAGTACGTGGATCAGATGTAGGGAATTGGGTGTCAGCACGGGAGCGACTGGAGCGAATATTGATTAGATCCGATGTGGGTGAGGAGGAGAAAAAGATGGTGGCAAATCAGGCAGCGCAATGGGCTCAGAGTCCGATTTATACTGTGGAGGATATATGGAGTGTGATGAAAGATTTCGAACCATTTGTGCAACAGCATGCCCTCCAGCATATGTCAGCTATATTGATCGGCTTGTGGGAACAGTGTATTGGAGGCACAGCGCCTCAAATTATTTATGACATTCGAGACCGTGTTTATTCAGCTGATATGGCCCCTACTGAAGTTTTCCATAATGTTGGAATACTTCTCGGTTATCGGAAGAGATTATATCACCAAACCCCGACTACTGTGTCCGAATTTCCGATGAGGGAGGTGCACCCTATTTTTCATCCTGAGATCCCAGAGCAGCGGAACCAAAGAGATGAGGTGGTCCAACAGCGGGTGTCGGCTCATTTGCAGGAACAGTGGGTTTATACCCCGTGGAAGAGAAATGAGGTGCTAGCTATTAAGAGTCAGTTACCGGATCCTAGGAAAAACCCTACGGCGTAATATAAAGAGTTAACAGAGGCCACCTCCTCGTCAGTTATGACCATAGCAGATATAGAGATGTTTTTCCGGCTGTTGGTGCCAGTGGACATATGGAGGCAGGTGCATACGCAGGATCACTGGGGAGAATTGGGTGACTCTTGGGATAAGACTAAGGCATGGGACAAGGAGCGAAAGCCCGGTGAGAAACCTAGAGCTGAGATTTTGGCTTTGCCGGGTCGTATCATCACTTATATGCATTCTCTTATCCCACCCAGACGAGTAGATTGGGATAAGCTGAAGGCATGTTGCCAGAAGAAAGAGGAGAGTGTGTCTGATTTTTTTACTAGGTTTGAAGGAGTGTTCTTGGATTTTAGTGGACATGATTTGTCAGTTGAGGGTGGTGTTCATTTGTTTGTTAACAGGTTTGTCACAAATTTGCTTCCGGAGATTGCAGCTCGATTGCCAGCTTTCGAGAGCACTTGGACTACCTCCTCCCCTTCAGTGATATTGAGTATGCCTCAGTACTATGAGCATCAAGAAAATGAGGAAAAGGACAAGGTGGACAAGAAGAGTAAGGTTTTGAAAACAAGGGTGTTGCTGCGGCAAGTTGCAAGAGGGTCCGGAAGGGGACAAGGCACTGGTCCGGCTCAAAGGTCACGGGGTGCTGGTAGAGGTGGTGCACCCCTAGGGCCGAATCAGTGTGCGTATTGTAAAAAGGAGGAACATTGGCAAAGTGAGTGCCCAGATTTATTACAAAAACTTGCAGTCCCTAGAGGGCGAGGTTTGAGAGGAAGGGGCTGTTATGAGGTTGATCAGGATGAGGCTCAAGCAGGTGCATCCTCAGGGGGCCGTTCTGATCAGAACTATTTTGATGACCCCCGGGAAAGGCAGTACTATAATGATGATTATGATATGGATGAAGCTGCAGGGATGTCCTATGGTTAGGACAGCCAGGGACAGGGAAGGGGACCAGTTCAAATTCCTGTAGATCAGCGTGGTCCTTATGTCACAGCAGATTTGCATGGTTCGGCCAGGACATTTTTGGTGAATACAGGTGCAATGAATAGCTCTGTTTCTTGTTCGCTGGTCCCCGGGCAGCCCTGTCTGGCCGTAATAATGTTTCGGTAGGTTTTTCAGGTGTACCGGTTGTGAGCCCCATTTCCAAACCTCTTGCTTTGACTGTTGGTCCTTTTACTGTGGACTCTCCATTTTTGTTAACGGCAAATTGTGGGTAAAATTTATTAGGATTGAATTTGTTGAAAAAGTTACATGCTACCATTTATTGTTCCCCGGATGGTGTTTACATGACTCTTGGACCTAATGTGGTTAGTGCAAAACAGTGTTTGGCAAAGGATGCGCCGCGTCCTGTTGAGTTTAAGGATCTGCCGTCCTCATTGTGGGCCACAGGGGATACGGATGTCGGGTTGTTTCAGATACCACCAGTTTCTATAAAGATCAAAGATAACGCTGTGCTCCCTCGTATTCCCCAGTATAAAATATCCCAAGCAGGGGAGCAGGCTTTGATGCAGATTATACAGGACCTGATCAAATCGGGAGTGGTTGAGGAGACAGTAGCGAATGTATGGAATAGATACAAAATCGATTTCCTGTGCAACAGTCATAAAGTTAAATCAAAATCAATCCACGCATTAGTCTTCTCAGATATTGTTCTTGATGCTTTATTCCGAGTCTTGTATAGTTTGTACTTCAGTTCTTCATCACAACAACAGATAGCCACAGATTGAGCCAACACATGTTTCGTCTTTTGGAATTAACCAAAGACTTCATCAGGGCTAAGACAAACAAATACATGAATTCCATTATAGTCCATATAGTCAACATCGATAATGAGCTACAATATTTTCTGGGAACATAATTGTGACAGCTTGTTAACAGAGGATGTATTTTCATGGTGTTGGACTTGGGCCTTTTTGGCTAAAGTTCCCTAAACGTTTTGCCTTCCCCCTAGACCTTTTTTCTGACATGGTGTTGCCAACCTAGATGCTTTGGGCACTTTGCCACTGCTGATCAGTGTCAAAGTGCAAGTGGTCCCTGTCTAAAGTGTAATGGTAATTGGTTGTCCTTAATTGGTATATTTGCCTTACTAGTAAAGTCCCTAGTAAAGTGCACTTTGTGTGCCAGGGCTAGTAATACAAATGCTACTCGTGGGCCTGCAGCACTAATTGTGCCACCCACATAAGTAGCCCTCAAAGAGAGAACTCAGGCCTGCCACTGCAGTACCTGCGCGCAGTTTGCTAAACTGCCATGTTGTCCTGACAAGTGCATCCACTTGCCAGGCCTTACCCTTCCCTTTTTATGCACATCAGACACCCCTATGGTAGGCCCAAGGTGCCCCCTCGGCAGGGTGCAGTGTATGTGAAAGGTAGGACATGTACTAAGGTGTGTACCATGTCCTGACTGTGAAAAACTGCCAAATTCGTTTTTCACTGTTGCAAGGCCATCTTGCCCATAGGACAGAATGGGGGAGGCTGTGTAATATGTTTCCAGCCTATCTTCCCATAGGTTTAAGATGGAGAGGTGAAGTTTAGTGTGCCTGAGCTCACAATTTAATAACGCATCTTTTTGTGAAGGTGGTTTTTGAATTGTGTGTTTAGAAACCACGCTTTTAGAAGTGGCTGTTTTTTTTGTTCTAACAATTCTGTGTGTCTCTGCCTGGTTGTGAATTGACTGTCTGGATTTGAATGTGATAGGATCTGGGAAATGTCTTGACCTAGGGGCGGAGTAGGTGAGATAGCCACGGTTGACCTGCATCTGGAGTGTAGGTGGGAGGAGTAGCCCTTGGAGGTGAAGAGGCCTGGGCTGCTGCCATAAAACAAAGGTTCCATCTCCTGCTGAGTGATTGAAGATCCAGACCCCCACTATCAAAGGAAGAAGGTGTCACTGGCAGGGAGACACCCAGAACTGGTTTGGACAGGGGTCAGTGCCCCCTGAACACAAAGACTTCAAAGACATTTAGGGGTATAACTATGAGAGCTGAAACCCCTGGATTTTGGACTGATCAAGACTGAAAAGGATTGAAACTACTTCGCGGTCAAGAGGAACCTCTGCCAAGGAAGAACAGCTGAAGAGACTGAAGAGAAGGACTGACCCTTGCTGTGTGTTCGGGGCTGGCCTGCAGTTTGCTGATTTAACTAAGGAGAGGCTAAGGGACTTTGCTGTGTGCTGTGTCCCCCTGCTTGAAAGGACTTTGCTGTGAGCTGTGTCCCGAAGTAACGTGTCTCCAAGGGCCCGAGGAGAGCTGCCTCCCTGTTGTGGAAACTCAGGAACATAAAAGTTTCCAAGTGTGTCTCAGCGATGCTGTGTGCATGTGCTTTTTGCAGCCTGAGACCTTCGTAAGATCTGCCCCGTGATCATGTACACCCAGAGTCCAAGTGAGTCTCAGCGATGCTGTGTGCATGTGCTTCGTGCAGCCTGAGACCTTTGTGAGGATTGCCCTGTGATCGTGTGCACCTGGAGTCCAAGTGAGTCTCAGCGACGCTGTGTGCGTGTGCTTCGTGCAGCCTGAGACCTTCGTGAGGATTGCCCTGTGATCGTGTGCACCCAGAGCTCAAGTGAGTCTCAGCGACGCTGTGTGCGTGTGCCCTGTTGCAGCCTGAGACTTCGTGAGAAATTGCCCCGTGACTGTATCTCCCGGAGCAGTCTTGTTCTCTGCTTCGATCGACAGCGTGGCCAGAACTGCTGCGATCGTCATTGCCATCGGCCCGGACCGGCATCCCCAGAGGAGCTGTGAGAATTCACCACCGCCCGCGCCTGCCTTTGCCAAGGAGAGGCCTCGAACCATCACCGTCGGGGGTCCGAGTTCCACTGCCCAAGATCAACGAAGTCGCACCGGAGGCCCAAGCCGCAAGGAGAGGAGAGGAGAGTGAGATCGCACCCCCTCAGGTAACGCTCAGCGAGCGTGTGTTTGTCGCCGTCTGGGGCAGGGTGCGGGCTACGAGAGAAACGCTCTCGCCTTTCCCATCTTTGCAGCGCGAGCCCCCGCTCAAGTCCGTATCACGGCCCGTACTTGCCAAGGAGAGGCAGTACCGGGGCCGGAGTGTGGAGCTGCACTTTGTTTTCCATCATAACAGTGTTGGGGGCATATTTTGGCAGTAGCTGACCACAAGTCAGTAAGAGTGGCATAGAGACCATCCAGAGCACCGTGATCGGTGCCGAAGTACATTATTTTTGCATTACGAACTGCCTGATTGTTGCATTACGAATTGCATTATTTTTGCATTACAAACTGCCTGATTGTTGCATTATGAATTGCATTATTTTTGCATTACGAACTGCCTGAGAATTGCATTACGAATTGCATTATTTTTGCATTACGAACTGCCTGATTGTTGCATTACGAATTGCATTATTTTTACATTACGAAGTGCCTGATTCTTGCATTACGAACTGCATAGCATTGCATTAGGACTGCATTGGATCATCGAGAATTGCTCATTAATACTGCAAGAACCTACCAGTGCTTGCTGGGCTAATACCCGGCAAGGTGAAATATTACAAATACGCATATGTTGGATTTTTATCGTGTGGTCTCATCGTATATCTTTTTTTATAAACATATAATTGTTTTTTTTATGAAACTCGTGTGTAGTCCATTTGTGTTGTTATCACTGTGTCACTGAGAGCGTGGTTGAAAATACTTTACACATTTGCCTTGGAGATAAGCCTGGCTGCTTGTGCCAAGCCACCGAGGGGGTGAGCAGGGGCTATCTGAGAAGGTGTCCTAACTTTCCCTGACTTAGAAGCAAGGGTCCCTATTTGGACTAAGGTACCTACCTCAGCCAACTAGAGACCCCCAGTTCTAACACATGGCATTTATTATTCATATTGGACTTTAAGATTATACTATTAGTACATATATCATGCTATTGTTGCAAGGTATATATATGATTCTACTTCTGTTTCCTTCTCTGAGTGGACGGGTGGTTTATTTGTCTGGTTATTTATTCTCACATTTATTCTGACTTGCTTTTCTATTTTTCCTCCTTTCTTTGATATGAATTAATTATGATTTTTCTTTGGTCCTGGTGGTGATACTTTATAATACACTTCATTAATTTAATTTGTTGTGCAAAAACTCTTTCACCGCTTTCATGTTGCACTTCTGATATATTCTGATTTGAGCATTCTATTTTGGTTATATAGGCAGGTTAACGTACTTGTTTTCGACTTTTAACACAAGTAATCATCCGAGACCGCTGACATTATTTATTCATCTGATTATGAAAGATAGGTATTTATATTTAATTTTATTTTTATCTATTTTAAAGAGGGTGCTTTTTGATAATGTAAACTTTGAGTTCTTAATAGATGGGATACCTCTAAGACGGCGCCCGAGTAGTGCTTCATGCCGAGTCCCGTTCGTGGGAGTACGTTTTCACTGTTTATGAAGTAACATTGTATAAATAGCCACTCCAAGATGGCGCCGATGCTACGCGCCAGGATTTGGAGCGGAGTACTCTCCGTCTTTGAGATTAAGATTTTTCAGGTAATACTTGATTTCAGTTCCAATTGTACTTGCCGTTTGGACTTATGTGGCATGTACATAACGCTTAGTTAAGACAGATGGAGGACGCTGGCTAAATTAGTTTGTGATTAAATTACGTACATAAGAGGATAGTGTTTTGCTTAGTTATACGTTATTGGGTTACACAATGTTTTATTTTAACATGTTGGACTTTTATATGGCTTTGCTCCAAAGTGGCCAGGTATTGAGTGATTTTATTCTCATGGCTTTTTAGGATGTAAACTTGAATTTATGAAGACTGTCTCTGGCAGATGATACTACACTGTATCTTTCCGTGATATCGCTGTTGGCGGTGAGTGTGTGTTACGCTGTGGGTTTATTACATGAATATAACCAATAGGGAAACTGTTTGCATGTATATGCAAACATGGATAGAAGTTAAATGTGGTCTTGACTTTTATACCGTTATAGGACACTATTTGATTCTTGAAATTTCGAAGACTGATCGTGGCAGAGGCCTACATTTACATTGCCTTCATAGATATAGTTGCTCGCGGTGAGTTTTTGTTATATTAGCACATCGGACATGTGCACATGGCAGCTAGATGTAATCGCACACTTTCTTCGATAAGAGAAACACTTATGGTTTTACACTAGGTGTCCCCGCTTTTTATATTTTTTTATTTTATTTTAATTTTTTACTAATATTTTTACTAATATTTTCTACTATTCTTTTAGGAATTCTCTCCTTTTCCTTATTTATCCTATCTCATCAGGAACACTTTAACTCTTTTAAGTCAATACACACTCCTTTGGATTAAATAATGGTTTCTCAGAGGGTGCTCTTTACCCCAACTTTACTCTGGTGGAGGTTCTTTTTGATTCGAGTGGATATTTACTTTATGGACTATAATGGAATTCATGTATTTGTTTGTCTTAGCCCTGATGAAGTCTTTGGTTAATTCCAAAAGACGAAACACGTTTTGGCTCAATCTGTGGCTATCTGTTGTTGTGATGAAGAACTGAAGTACAAACTATATAAGACTCGGAATAAAGCATCAAGAAGAATATCTGAGAAGACTACTGCGTGGATTGATTTTGGTTTAACTTTATGACTGTTGCTCAGGAAATTGATTTTGTATTTGTTATATTTGTGTGGACATTGTTTACACTCTTCTAACAACGCGGGGTGGTCGTTGTTCAATATCCTTAGAGCACTCTCATAGAAAAAAGAATTGATGAGTTTTGAGTGTACAGCTACATAACCTTGCGCAGCCTATACCCCACTGCCCCTTCTTTTGGACTCACAATGTATGTGGTAGCCCCATTCTCCCTATTCTTAAGAAGGCACCTTTGGATTCCCCTGATGCGCATCCTGATGTTTAACGTTTTGTGATTGATCTCCGGAAATTAATAAGATAGTAATTCCTCAGTTCCCGGTGGTAACAGATATTACTGCCCTCTTGACGATGATTCCTTCTACTGCTAAATTCTTTTCTGTGATTGACTTGACAAATGCTTTCTTTAGTATTCCTAATCATCCAGACAGCAGGTATCTCTTTGGATTCGCTTTGGCTGGAAGAAGTTTCCAATTCTGTCGAGCTCCTCAGGGGTATACAGAAAGTCCCAGTATTTATAGTCAAGCTTTGAAAAGTCAATTAGACTCTCTCTCTCTTCCCACAGGTAATGTATTATTGCAGTATGTGGACGATATTTTGATAGCCTCCGATACCAAAGACGGTTGTTGGGATGCTACGGTACGATTGTTAAAGCATTTGGCGAACAAAGGACATAAAGTGTCCCTTTCCAAATTCCAATATTGTCAACAGCAGGTCACCTATTTAGGTCACCTGCTGTCGAAGGAGGGTCGGAGGCTAACACCTGAACGAGTTGATGCCATTGTTAAGATGCCTGTCCCTGTGACTCAGAGGGATATGCGTGCTTTCTTCTGCATCACCTCGTATTGTCAACACTGGATACCCGCTTATTCTTTATTAATACAGCCCCTGCTTCGCCTAACAACTAAAGATGTGCATGAACCCTTGCCCTGGAAGCATGAATTATCAGCATGCTTTTGAACAATTAAAAGTTGCGCTTTGCTCTGCACCTGTGCTTGGTACGCCTGATTATAAGAAGCCTTTCGTGTTGTACGTACACGAAATGGCTGGGTATGCACTTTTGGTGTTAACACAAGCCTTTGGAGGTAAGCAGAGGCCGTGTGATTATTTTTCTGCTACGCTTGACTCTGTCGCCAGAGCCCTCCCGAGTTGTTTAAGAGCCGCCGCGGCTGTGGCGGTCTCTATACGACAGTCGGCAGGGCTCGTCCTCAATCATGACCTCACAGTAATGGTACCTCATGCTGTGGATGTACTTTTAAACAAGACAAATACACAGCACCTCACCAGTGCTCATCTGACTGGTTATGAATTAACATTATTTGCACCTCATATTACTATCAAACGATGTGCCATTCTGAATCCAGCCATGTTACTAACCCCCCCTTCGGAAGAAGAGGACAAAGATGTCCATGATTGTCTATTTTGGACTGAGGAGGAGACGAAGGGATGGGTAGACTTGACTGATGTTCCCTTATCTGACCCGCAAGGGGAACTATATGTTGATGGTTCTTGTTTTAAATTGTCAGATGGCACCACTGCAGTGGCGTATGCTATTACTACTCTGCGCACTGTAGTTGAGACCTTACGTATTCCTTACCAATCCGCGCTGGCTGCGGAGCAGATAGCCCTTTTGCGAGCATGTGACTTGAGTAAAATGAGTTTTATAATATATTTTATATTGGGGAAAGGGTTTTTTAAATTTGTACTGATTTACGTTTATGAACTCTTATGGTCAACTTTGTCAGTTACCGAATAAAGCAATATGAATTGAATTGAATTGCGTAAAGGACTGACTGTCCATATTTATACTGACAGCCAGTATGCCTTCGGGTGGCCCATAATTTTGGACGCCTCTGGGCAGAGAGAGGATTCTTGACTTCACATGGGACCAAGATACAACATGGTCCATTGATAGAGAGGCTTTTGACAGCTTTGACCCTTCCGAAATGATTGGCAATATTGAAGTGTAATGCTCATAAATCAGTTACTGATTATGTGGGGAGGGGAAACGCTTTTGCAGACCAGATAGCAAAAGAGACAGCTAGGTCAAAAACGACAAGGATGTTTGTGGCAGGACCTGCTAGATGGGTACCAGATGTTACCATGTTTGAAAATTCACTAGAGAGTGTTCGGGAAATACAGAGTGAAGCGACAATTGAGGAGTTGGCGGTGTGGCAGGAAAGTACAGGGCGTTTCGACGATGAAGGGTGTTGGACTGATAAGTTAGAGAAGCAGAGATGGATGTTGCCTGATGCATATGATTTCCCTGTAGTTACCATGGCACATGGTCCAGCTCATATTTGCGCTAAGGGAATATGTAGGTTATTGGATCCTGTGTGGCAAAACGATAATATCCCAAAGGTTGCTGTGCACTTAGTGAAACATTGTATGATTTGCATGAAACACAATCCTGAAAAAGGTACCCCTACACCTTCTGGTAATTTTGCGCCACCTTCTCTCCCTTTCGAGGTACTCCAGATGGATTACATAGAAATGCAGCGAGTTAATAATTTGAAATATGTGTTAGGGGTGGTTTGTGCGTTTAGCAAATGCATTGAGGCTTATCCAACGAAAGAAAACACAGCCATGGCCACGGCGAAAGCTCTTATTAAAGAGTTTTTCCCGCGCTACAGTTTGCCCCGTTAGATTTGGAGTGACAATGGAAGTCACTTTAACGCCAAAGTGATCCAATTGGTGTGCGATGGTCTGCACATCAAGCAAAAATTTAATGCATCAAATCATCCTCAGTCAGCAGGCTTAGTTGAGAAGTACAATGGTACTCTCAAGCTAAAATTGGCTAAGATTAAGGAAATTACTGGGTTACAATGGCCAGATGCATTACCCCTTGCTTTGATGTCCACCAGAATGACAGCCCATACTAGAACTGGACTATCGCCATTTGAAGTGGTCTATGGCCGTCCCGCAAATGTGTGGGGTGTCCCTAGACCAAAAAAAAATTCTGAAATTGATTATCCTCTGTTAGTCGATTATTTATATGATCTCACTAAAAGTCTGCATTCTATTCACCAACAGATACACAAGGCTTTGCCTCCAGCACCAGAGGGGCCCAGGCATACAATACAGCCTGGTGACTACATACTTGTGAAAAACTTCCAGAGACAAGACAGCTTGGAGCCTAGGTGGAAAGGGTCCTGTCTGGTCCTCATCATGACAAGGACGGCAGTGAGAGTGGACGGCTGGAAGCATTGGATCCACACCTCCCACTGCTGGCGAGTGCCACTTCCCCTCCCCTATGATCGATGGGTGCAAGAGGGGATAGGGGACCATGAAACGGAGAAGGTTTCATGTTTTGTTCCCTTTTCCGACGCCCAACTGACTTGGACGCAGACGGAGGAAGAGAGCGAGGCAGTCTTGACAGCGACAGTCCCCCCAGAAATTAGGGCTGCACAGGCTTCTTCTTCATCTGATTCACAGGAGCCTAAATCTCGGTCTCCAACAGCCCCCGAATTTCGGATCCTTCTCCGTGATGAGACAGTGCCTGGAGTAAAAAGGTATAATTTGCATCCTCGACGGAAGGATAGTGCACCAAAAGAGAAGTGAGTGTAGCAGGGATGGACTTTGTGGATAAGATTAGTGAAAATGTCCCTTGTTTCTGATTTTTCCTATTAGATTAGGGATCAGAAGATTGGTGCACTGTCTGAGACGCAGGACAGGATAAGTTGAGGGTATCTTCCAAGGAGGGATAGCGCCCTATCCTGAGAGCAGTGAACATTTTCTGATGGGCTGCAACAATTTGGCTCCACCACAACGTGCTCAATAGCATCACCGAGGATTGAACAATAGAAGCCTGCCAGGGAGGCTTGTAACGGACCCTGATCTTCTCACAGTTTTTTTTATCTTTTTCTTTTTCGTGTCCTTTCCACCGTTTGTTCCATTATATGACGTCTCTTTCTTTGTTTTTTTCATTTGTAATTCTATAGCGAACATGTATCTTTTTGGTCGTCCCCGTGTAGAAGATGAACAGTTTTTTGTTGCCCTGCGACTGGGGCAGATCAGTTTTGAATGGTTGCTCAGGAAGAAAATGGTTTGGGCTGTAGTCATATTGTTGTTTTTTTTACTGGTGGGAGGAGGGCTGTTCTGGGCATTGGAGTGTTCTGGAGTTGCCTCGTCATGTGTTTTATATCAGACAGTTTCTTCAGATCGTAGTAATAGAACTATGCATAGCAATGTTTTCTTAGACACACCCGAAATTCTTTGGGGATAACACAGCTTGTTATCCCACTGATTCTGTTACAAATTTATGGACTGTTTATCGCTTATCATTGGTGAATTATACATATGTTCGTCCTCCCCATTTCGTAGAGGCAAAAGGTGAATTCGGCCTTGGATATCCTGGACCTTGCTTATATTATAGAAAGCCGAGGGGGAGAGGGTACCCAGGGTGCATGCCCGATATGTATTGTGGTGATTTGTACCTTGGTAAAAAAAACATCACCCTGACAGGTTGGCAATACCAAGATTTGACTGTCACTCAAGAGGCAGGTATTTATCCTGCATGTTGCCCTGTAATAAATAGTACTGATGCTTATTTGTATCTCAATTGTTCTGGAGAAGTAGTGTACAAAAATGTAATGCGTTTAGGAAGAAAGGATGATCCCAGTATGAAGGGAATGAATACTAGATATGCTCCATTAGATTATCAAGGTCCGCTCTATGCACATCCAGGTCTCTATGCACATCCAGGTTTTTATTTTTTATCAAATGGTAAGTATTCTAATATGTACAATGGTACAGAGGACGTGGCCTTGGGAATGGTTTTGCCTCTTGGGGTAACTATAAAGCAAAAGAGGCCCCCCTAGAGTACTTTAAGGTCTAAGAGGAGGAGGGAAGAAAACAAACTAGTGCAAAACCTCTGTACTGACCTATATACTTTAAGAAGACCTAGTTAGGTTCAAACTTGCATGTATCCCAGAAGAATCTATGTATTGACACTACAAAAAATTATTAATTATTACTTTTTATTCAAAAAATTACTTTCTTTTATAGACATTGCAAAACATATTTTATCTTTTTTTTCATTTTAAATATATAACAACGATAAAACTTTATACAAACAGACAAAAGGTGTATATTTAGTATCTTTATACAGACAAAGATATTCACATTAAATTTCTAGACATATCCCACCAGCCTCAAGCTACTCATATATACTAACATGCTCTCTCATTCATACCATGTAAGCACACTGACACATGCAAATAAAAACAACAGAAGTTCGACCCAGTTGGATGCCCTTGAGCTATGCTATGAGGGCCAAACGTGGCATTCCCAGAAAGGCAAAAGGAGTTGTGAAGAGTTCTTAAAAGACAAACACTCCTCAGTAGTGGAAAAAAGTCTGGTCTACGCGCGTTTCGGTGGATAGACCACCTTCCTCAGGACCAAGATGTTACGAATTTCAAATGGGGCTGGGGTGTCTGTAAAATAAGATTAATCTTAGAACCTGATATTAAGACTATCTTGATGTCAGATTTCTCAGCTCGTTCTGGTTGGAATATGGAGGAAAAACTTTTCAAATTAAATTTTAAAAAAAAATTCTCGTTTTATCCCAGGCACACACAAAAACATTTGTCTCTTTATTTTACAGACACCCCAGCCCCATTTGAAATTTGTAACATCTTGGTCCTGAGTCCAGGTGCAGCGACCATGGACTGTGCTGAGTTACGAGGACCGAATTTTACTGTCCTGTTGTTGTGAGCCTGGAAAATACCACTGTGGGCGTGGTTTGCCCGGCTATGAAACGTACATAATGTATCTTTATGCTTGTGGATTTCAGTTTCCTCTGTACCACTCCCAGAGACTGTGCAGACGAGGCTCTGCACTGTGTGGATATGAATAAACTATTATTGGGCTATATTCTCCTCTGATTCTCCAACTATTCATTTTGTATGGAAGGCTGAGAGCTGGTCTACAGTGACGCAGGTGGCCCCAAGCAGGTCACTTCCTTAAATGGGTACCTCACAGTGAAGGGAAGTGTACTAGCAAGATGGCTAGCACAGATGGCTGGTGTTTGGAGCACAGGTAACTGATGGTAGTTGTGGTCAAGTCAAACACCAGGCACCAGTGTCAGCCATTTTGCTATTACATTCCCACTCACTGTCAGGAAAGCAGAGTTCCAAGTGTGCTGGTTGGGCTGGGTGAGAATAGTGTGTGTAGGCCAGAGCCTGAATGGATTTGTTGTTATGGTAAACACTCCCCCCTGCCACCTAGCCCAACCAGCTCATCTGGGCCTATTGGTACATGACAGTGGGGGGAATTGTACTACCAAGATGGCTGACACAGGTGGCTGATGTTTGGAACACAAGGCCTTGATGGTAGTTGTGGTCAAGTCACTTAACAGGCACCGGTGTCAGCCATCTTGCTAGTACATTTCCACTCACTGTCAGGAAATTATACTTCCAAGATGGCTGGTTGGGCTGGGTGGGAGTAGTGTAAGTAGGACATAGCCTGGAGGGAGTTCTAGTTATAGCACACACTCTTCCTGCCACCCACCCGACCAGCTCATCTGGGCCTATTGGTACCTAACTGTGAGGGAATGTGTACTAGCAAGAAGGCCGTCACAGGTGGCTAGTGGTTGAAGCAGAAGGCCTTCGTAGTAGTTGTGCTCATGTCAAAAACCAGGCACCAGTGCTAGCCATCTTGCTATTACATTTCCACTCTCTGTCAGGAAAGCATAGTTCCAAGTTCGCTGGTTGTGCTGGGTGGGAGGAGTGTGTGTAGGACAGAGCTGGATGGGTGTCGTAGTTATAGCAAACACTCCTCCTTCCACTCAGCTGAACCAGCTACTCTGGGCCTATGGGTACTTGACAGTGAGGGGAAGTGTACTAGAAAGTTGACTGACACAGGTTGCTGGTGTTTGGAGTGCAAGACATTTATGGTAATTCTGGTCAAGTCAAACGCCAGGCACCCGTGTCAGCCATCTTGCTAGCACATTTCCACTCACTTTCGGGAAAGCACAGTTCCAAAGTGGGCTGGTTGGGGTGGTTGGGAGGAGTGTATGTAGGACAGAGCCTGATGGGACTTGCAGTTATAGCAAACACTCCACCAGCCACCTAGCCCAAACAGCTCATCTGGGCATAGTGGTACATTACAGTGACAGGAAGTGTACTAGCAAGATTACTGACACAGGTGGCTGGTGTTTGGAGCAGAGGGCCTTGATTGTAGTCGTGGTCAAGACACACACCAGGCACCAGTGTCAGCCATCTTACTAGTACATTTCCACTCACTGTCAGGAAAGCATAGTTCCAAGTTTGCTTTTTGGGCTGCATGAAGGAGTGTGTCTAGGGCAGAGCCTGATGGGTGTCGTATTTATAGCAAACACTCCTCCTTCTACCCAGCAGAACTAGCTCCTCTGGGCCTATGGGTACCTGACAGTGAGGGGAAGTGTAATAGCAAGATGGCTGACACAGGTTGCTGCTGTTTGGAGTACATGGCCTTCATGGTAGTTCTGGTCAGGTCAAACACCAGGCACCAATGTCAGCCATCCAGCTAGCACATATCCACGCACTGTCAGGAAAGCATAGTTCCAAGTGGGCTGTTTGGGCTGGGTAGGAGGAGTGTGTGTAGGACAAAGCCTGATGGGAGTTGTAGTTATAGCAAACACTCCTCCTGACACCCAGCCCAACAAGCTCACCTGGCCCTATGGGTACCTGAAAGTGAGGTGAAGTGTATTAGAACAATGGCTGACACAGGCGGCTGGTGTTTGTAGCACAAGGCCTTGATGGTAGTTGTGGTAAAATCAAACACCGGGCACCAGTGTCATCCATATTGCTAGTACATTTCCACTCAGTATCAGGAAAGCATAGTTTCAAGTGGGCTGGTTGGGGTGATTAGGAGGAGTGTGTGTAGGACAGAGCTTGTTGGGAGTTGTTGTTATAGCAAACACCCATCCTGCCACCCAGCCCAACCAGCTAATCTGGTCATATGGGTACCTGGCAGTGAGGAGAAGTGTACTAGCAAGATGGCTGACACAGGTGCCCGGTGGTTGGAGCACAGGGCCCTGATAGTAGTTGTGGTAAAGTCACATACCAGGCAAACGAGTCAGCTATCTTGCTAGTACATTTCCACTCACTGACAGGAAATCATAGTTCCAAGTGGGATGGTTGGGCTAGGTGGGAAGAGAGTCTGTATGACAGAGTCTGATGGGAGTTGTTGTTATAGCAAACACTCCTCCTGCCATCCAGCCCACCAGCTGCTCTGAATCTATGGGTACCTGAAAGTGAGGGGAAGTGTACTAGCAAGATGGCTGACACAGGTGGCTGGTGTTTGGATCAAAGGACCTTGATGGTAGTCGTGGTCAAGTCACACACCAGGCACCGGTGTCAGCGATCTTGCCAGTAGATTTACACTCACTGTCAGGAAAACATATATACAAATAAGCTGGTTGGGTTTGGTGGGAGGAGTGTGTGTAGGACAGAGCGTGATGGGATTTGTAGTTTTAGCAAACACTCCTCCTGCCACCCAGTCCAACAAGCTAATGTGGGCCTATGGGCACGAGCATCAGCCAACTTGCTAGTGCATTTCCACTCTGTGTCAGGAAATCATAGTTCCAAGTGGGCTGGTTTGGCTAGGTGGGAAGAGTGTCTGTATGGCAGAGCCTGATGGGAGTTGTAGTTATAGCAAACACTCCTCCAGCCATCCAGCCCAACCAGCTGCTCTGGGCCTATGCATATCTGACAGTGAGGGAAAGTTTACAAGCAAGATGCTTACAAAGCTGGCTGGTGTTTGGAGTACAGGGCCTTGATGGTAGTCGTGGTCATGTCACACACCAGGCACCAGTGTCAGCCATCTTGCTAGTAGATTTCCACTCACTGTCAGGAAAACATATGTCCTAATGGGCTGGTTGGGCTTGGTGGGAGGAGTGTGTTTAGGAAAGAGCCTGATGGGATTTGAAGTTATAGAAAACACTCCTCCTGCCACCAAGTCCAACAAGCTCATGTGGGCCTATGGGTATCTGACAGTGAGGGGAAGTGTACTAGCAAGATGGCTGACACAGGTGGCTCTTGTTTGGAGCACAGTGCCTTGATGGTAGTCCTGGTCAAGTCACACACCAGTGTCAGCTATCTTGCTAGTACATTTCCACTCACTGTCAGGAAAGCATAGTTCCAAGTTGGCTCATTGAAGGAGTTTGTCTAGGACCCAGCCTGATGGGTGTTGTAGTTATAGCAAACACTTCCCTTGCAACCCAACCGAACCAGCTCCTCTGGGCCTATGGGTACTTGACAGTGAGGGGAAGTCTAGTAGCAAGATGGCTGACACAGGTGGCTGGTGTTTGGAATACAAGGCTTTCATTTTAGTTGTGGTCAAGTCAAACACCAGGCACCAGTGTCAGACATCTTGCTAGTACATATCCACTCACTGTCAGGAAAGAATATTTCTAATAGGGCTCATTGGGCTGGGTCGGAAGAGTTTGTGCAGGACAGAGACTGATGGGAGTTTTAGTTATAGCAAACACTCCACCTGTCACCCAGCCCACTGAGTTCATATGGGTCTATTGGTACCTGACAGTGTGGGGAAGTGTACTAGCCAGATGGCTGACACAGGTGGCTCTTGTTTGGAACACAGGCCTTGATGGTAGTCCAGGTCAGGTCACACACTATGTACCAGTTTCAGCCATCTTACTAGTACATTTCCACGCACTGTCAGGAAAGCATAGTTCCAATTGGGATGCTTGGGCTGGGTTTGAGAAGTGTGTGCAGGACAAAGCCTGATGGGAGTTGTAGCGAACACTCCTCCTGGCACCAAGACCAACAAGCTCATCTGGGCCTATGGGTACATCACAGTGAAAAGAAGTGTACTAGCAAGATGGCTGACACAGGAAACTGGTGTTTGGAGCACTGGTCCTTGATGGTTGTTGTGGTCAAGTCTAAAACAAGGCACCAGTGTCAACCATCTTGCTAGTACATTTCCACTCACTATCCGGAAAGCATACTTCCAAATGGGCTAGTTGGGTTGAGTGGGAGGAGTGTTTGTAGGACTGAGCCTGATAGGAATTGTAGTTATAGTAAACACTCCTTCTGCCACCCAGCCCAACCAGCTCATCTGGGCTTTTGGTTAAATGACAATGAGGAGAAGTGGACTAGCAAGATGGCTGACACAGGTGTCTGGTGTTTGGAGCACAAGGCCTTGATAGTAGTCAGGTTAAAGTCACACACCAGGCACCAGTGTCACCCATCTTGGTGATACATTTCCACTCGGTGTCAGGAAATCATACTTTCAAGTAGGGTGGTTGGGTTGGGTAAGAGTAGTGTGTGTAGGACAGAGCCTGATGGGAGTTAAAGTTATAGCAAACACTACTCCTGCCACCCAACCCAACCAGCTCATCTGGGCCCATGGATATCTGACAGTGAGGGGAAGTGTACTAGCAAGATGGCTGACACAGGTGCCTGGTTTTTTGAGGACAGGACCTTGATGGTAGTTGTGGTCAAGTCACATACCTGGCACCAGTGTCAACCATCTTGTTAGTACATTTCCATTCACAGTCAGGGAAGCATAGTTCCAAGTGGGCTGGTTCGGCTGGGTTGGAGGAGTGCGTGTAGGACAAAGCCTGATGGGAGTTGTAGTTATAGCAAACACTCCTCCTGCCACCCTGCCCTACCAGCTAATCTGAGACTATGAATACCTGACAGTGGGGGAAGTGTACTAGGAAGACGGCTGGCACAGGTAGCTGGGGTTTTTAGTACAAGGCCTTGATGGTTGTTGTGGTCATGTTAAACACCAGGCACCAGTGTCAGCCATCTTGCTGGTACATTTCCACTTACTGTCAGGAAATCATAGTTCCAAGTGAGATGGTTTGGCTGAGTAGGAGGAGTGTTTGCAGGACAGAGCCTGATGGGAATTGTAACTACAGCAAACACTACTCCTAGCACTCAACCCAACCTGCTCATCTGGGCCTCTGGGTACCTGACAGTGATGGGAGGTATACTAGCAAGATGGCTAACACAGGTGCCTTGTGTTTCAAGCATCAGGCCTTGATGGTAGATGTGGTAAAGTCAAACACCAGGCATCCGTGTAAATCATTTTGCTAGTACATTTCTACTCACTGTCAGGATAGCATAGTTTCAAGTGAGGGTTGGGTGGGGTTGGAGGAGTGGATGTAGGACAGAGCCTGATAGGAGTTGTTGTTATAGCAAACACTCCTCCTGGCACCCAGCCAACAAGCTCATGTTGTCCTATGGGTAAATGACAGTGAGGGGAAGTGTACAAGCAAGATGACTGACACAGGTGACTGGTGTTTGGAGCACAAGGCCTTGATGGTAGTTATGGTAAAGTCAAGCACCAGGCACCTGTGTCAGCCATATTGCCAGTACATTTCCACTCACTGTCAGGAAAGCATAGTACCAAGTGGGCTGGTTGGGCTCGGTGGGAAGAATGTGTGTAGTACAGAGCCAGATGGGACTTGCAGTTATGGCAAACACTCCGCCTGCCAACCAGCTCAAACATCTCATCTGGGCATAATGGTACCTTACAATGAGGGAAAGTGTACTAGGAAGATGAGTGATGCAGGTGGCTGGTGTTTGGAGCACAGGACCTTAATAGGAGGCATGGTAAAGTCACACACCAGGCACCAGTGTCAACCATCTTGCTAGTACATTTCCACTCACTATCAGGAAAGCATACTTCCAAATGGGCTGGTTGGGTTGGGTGGGAGGAGTGTGTGTAGGACTGAGCCTGATAGGAATTGTAGTTATAGTAAACATTCCTTCTGCCACCCAGCCCAATCAGATCATCTAGGCTTTTGGGTAATTGACAGTGAGGAGAAGTGTACTAGCAAGATGGCTGACACAGGTGCCTGGTGTTTGGAGCACAAGACCTTGATAGTAGTCAGGTTAAAGTCACACACCAGGCACCAGTGTCAGCCATTTTGCTAGTACATTTCCACTCACTGTCAGGAAAGCATAGTTCCAAGTGGGCTGGTTGGATTGGGTGGGAGAAGTGTGTGTATGACAGAGAAAATGGGAGTTGTAGTTATAGCAAACACCCCTCCTGGCAACCAGCCCAACTAGCTAATCTGGGCCTTCGAGTACCTGACAGTGAGGTGAAGTGTATTAGCACAAAGGCTGACACAGGTGGCTGGTGTTTGTAGCACAAAGCCTTGATGTTAGTTGTGGTAAAGTCAAACACCATGTACCAGTGTCAGCTATCTTGTTTATACATTTCCACTTTGTGTCAGGAAATCATAGTTCCAAGTAGGCTGTTTGGGTGGGTAAGAGTAGTGTGTCTAGGACAGTGCCTGATGGGAGTTGAAGTTATAGCAAACACTCCTCCTGCCACCCAACCTAACCAGCTCATCTGGGCCCATGGGTATCTGACAGTGAAGGGAAGTGTACTAGCAAGATGGCTCACACAGGTGCCTTGTTTTTGGAGCACAGGGCCTTGATGGTAGTTGTGGTCAAGTACATACCTGGCACCAATGTCAGCCATCTTGTTAGTACATTTCCACTCACAGTCAGGAAAGCATAGTTCCAAGTCGGCTGGTTCAGCTGGGTTGGAGGAGTGCGTGTAGGACAAAGCCTTATGGGAGTTGTAGTTATAGCAAACACTCCTCCTGCCACCCTGCCCTACCAGCTAATCTGAGACTATGAGTACCTAACAGTGATGGGAAGTGTGCTAGGAAGATGGCTGACACAGGTGGCTAGTGTTTGTAGTACAAGGCCTCTATGGTAGTTGTGGTCAAGTTAAACTCCAGGCACCAGTGTCAGACATCTTGCTAGTACATTTCCACTCACTGTCAGGAAATCATAGTTTCAAGTGAGCTGGTTGGGCTGAGTAGGAGGAGTTTGTGTAGGACAGAGCCCGATGAGAATTGTAACTATAGCAAATACTCCTCCTGCCACCCAGCCCAACCAGTTCATCTGGGCCTACGGGTACCTGACAGTGATGGGAAGTGTACTAGCAAGATGGCTAACACAGGTACCTTATGTTTCGAGCATAGGGCCTTCATGGTAGTTGTGGTAAAGTCAAACACGAGGCATCCGTGTCAACCATCTTGCTAGTACATTTCCACTCACTATCAGGATAGCATAGTTCCAAGTGGGCTGGTTGGGCTGGGTTGGAAGAGTGGGTGTAGGACAGAGCCTGATGGGAATTATCGCTATAGCAAACACTCCTCCTGGTACCCAGCCAAACAAGCTCCTCTGGTCCTATAGGTTAATGACAGTGAGGGGATGTATACAAGCAAGATGCCTGACACAAGTGACCGGTGTTTTGAGCACAAGGCCTTGATGGTTGTTATGGTAAATTCAAACACCAGGCAACCGTTTCAACCATCTTGCTAGTACATTTCCAGTCACTGTCAAGAAAGCATAGTTCCAAGTGGGCTGTTTGGGCTAGGTTGAATGGGTGTATGACAGAGCCTGATGGGAATTGTTGTTATAGCAAACACTCCTCCTACAACCCAGCCTAACCAGCTCATCTGGGCCTGTGGGTACCTGACAGTAGGGGGGGTATATTTGCCAGATGGCTGTCACAGGTGCCTAGTCTTTGGAGCATAGGGCTTGATGTTGTTGAATACATGCCATATACCAGGCACCAGTGTCAGCCATGTTGCTAGTACATTTTCACTCACTGTCTGGAAACTATAGTTCTAAGAGATCTGGTTTGGGCTGGGTGGAAATAGTTTGTGGAGGACAGAGCCTGATGGGAGTTGTAGTTATAAGAAATACTCCTCCTGCCACCCAGACCAACCAGCTCCACTGGGCCTATGCATAACTGACAGTGAGGTTAGGTGTACTAGGAAGATGGCTGACACAGGAGCCTGGTGTTTGGAGCATACAGTCTTGATGGTAGTTGTGGTCAAGTCACATACCAGGCACCACTGTCAGCCATCTTGCTGGTAAATGTCCACTCACTGTCAGGAAATCATAGTTCCAAGTGGGCTGGTTAGGCTGGGTGGGAGGAGTGTGTATAGGACAGAGCCTGATGGGAGTTGTAGTTATAGCAAACACTCCTCCTGCCATCCAGCCCAACCAGTTGCTCTGGGCCTATGGGTTCCTGACAGTGAGGGGAAGTGTACTAGCAAGATGGCTGACACAGGTGGATGGTGTTTGGAGCACAGGGTCTTGGATCAAATCATGGTCAATTCACATACCAGGCACCAGTGTCAGCCATCTTGCTAGCAGATTTCCACTCACTGTCAGGAAAACATATGTCCAAATGGGCTGGTTGGGAAAAGTGAGAGGAGTGTGTGTAGGACAGAGCCTGATGGGAATTGTTTTTATAGCAAATACTCCTCCTGGCATTGAGCCCAAAAAGCACATTTGGGCCTATGGGTACATGACAGTGAGGGGAAGTGCACTAGCAAGATGGATGACACAGGTGGCTGGTGTTTGGAGCAACTTTATAGGAGTTGTGGTAAAGTCTAACACCAGGCACCAGTGTCAGCCATCTTGCTGGGACATTTCCACTCACTTTCAGTAAAGCACAGTTCCAAGTGGGCTGGTTTGGGTGGTTGGGAGGAGTGTATGTAGGACAGAGCCTGATGGGTGTTGTGGCTATAGCAAACACCCCTTCTGCCACCAAGCCCAACCAGCTAATCTTGGTCATTGGGTACCCGAAAGTAATGAGAAGTGTAATAGCAACATGGCTGACACAGGTGGCTGGTGTTTGGAGTACAGGGCCTTAATGGTAGTTGTGGTCAAGCCACATACCAGACACCAATGTCAGCCCTCTTGCTAGTATATTTCCACTCACTGTTAAGAAATCAAAGTTCCAAGTTAGCAGGTTTGGCTGGGTGGGAGGAGTGTGTGTAGGATATAGCCTGATGGGAGTTGTAGTTATAGCAAACAACCCTCCTGCCCCCAGCCCATCCAGCTAATTTGGGTATATGGGTACCTGACAGTGAGGAGAAGTGTACTAGCAAGATGGCTGACACAGGTGCCCGGTGGGTGGAGCACAGGGCCTTTATAGTAGTCGTGGTAAAGTCACAAACCAGGCACAAGTGTCAGCCATCTTGCTAGTTCATTTCCACTCACTGCCAGGAAGTCATAGTTCAAACTGGGCTGGTTGGTCTAGGTGGAAGAGTGCCTGTATGACAGAGCCTGATGGGAGTTGTAGTTATAGCAAACACTCCTCCTGCCATCCAGCCCAACCAGTTGCTCTGGGCCTATGGGTTCCTGACAGTGAGGGGAAGTGTACTAGCAAGATGGCTGACACAGGTGGCTGGTGTTTGGAGCACAGGGTCTTGATCAAATCATGGTCAATTCACATACCAGGCACCAGTGTCAGCCATCTTGCTAGTAGATTTCCACTCACTGTCAGGAAAATATATGTCCAAATGGGCTGGTTGGGAAAAGTGAGAGGAGTGTGTGTAGGACAGAGCCTGATGGGATTTATAGTTATAGCTAACACTCCTCCTGCCACCCAGTCCAACAAGCTCATGTGGGCCTATGGGTACCTGAGAGTGAAGAGAAGTGTACTAGCAAGATGGCTGACACAGGTGGCTGGGGTTTGGAGCACAAGACCTTGATGGCGGTTGTGGTCAAGTTTGAAATCACATGTCCAATGTCAGATAAATGATGCTTCACCATACTAAATGTGCTATGCCCACTCACAAAAACACACAATCCAAATTGCCTTGCATGTGGTCCATGCTCTTATTACATCTAGGCTGGACTATGGCAACATTCTGAATTTTGGAGCCAACAAAGATGTGGTACGAAAGTTGCAACGCGGCGGCCAGGCTGCTCTGCAAGGTCCCCAAAACTATTTCTATTTCAGGCGCCCTCCGTGATCTTCATTGGCTCAGGGTTGAGAGCCGCATAAAGTTCAAAGCCCTGAGCTACATGTTCAAAATCAAAAATGGTAAAGCTCCTCAATATTTGAATGCTCTAGTTTACTTCTACCTTCCTTCACGTTCCTTACGTTCTGCCACACAGGCTAATTACAAGGTGCCTAGGATCAGGTTGTCCCGCATGGGCGGTCGGTCCTTCTCTTACCTTGGCCCATCGATGTGGAACTCCCTTCCGATAGCACTTCGAACTGAAACTAGTTATGAGAATTATCATAAGTACCTTAAAACCTGGTTGTTCAATATGTAGATTTTATTCTCTCTCTTTCCCTCTGCATCCCACAGGCGGCGCCGGGAAACCCTTGGGTAGCTCTGCGCCTAATAAAATTAAATTAACATAACATAACATAACATGTGCCTAATCAGTCAAAACCAGAACTATTTGAACTGTAATGCTGCCCATCAATGAACAGGAGTATATATGGCTAATTTTTTATTCTAATAACAATTAAAACTGTATTTAAAACTAGTTATACATCTAACAAAGTTCCTTATCCTAAATAATTCTAAAACCTACATCTCTATCTAAAAATCTATCTAACCTAACTATGACTTGCGTACATAACTTAACTTAACTTAACTTATCCTATGCTGCACATGTATCATGTTAGACCACTAAAATATCAGCTCCCACCCCCCCTTAACACATCAATGCACAATGGACATACACATACCTATTCTATACATAAACTAAGCTAACAAGTCATAAAACACATAAATAGATTTTTTTATGAAAAGTATTAAAAAAATTAAAAAACCACAACTCGCCCACCCACCCCAAAGTATTGAAGAATGTGAACCCCTTTGCTATCTCACAGATGTGTGAATAGCGTGTCTTTCTGATTCTGAAACGCATGTTCCTCCTCAGCAGTCATGTTGTCTGTTGGACGAGAATGACACGTGTCAGTCATTGTGTTCATAGCCGACACTTAAAGCTAGTCAATGCATGAGTACATTGTAGATGCTGACTATGAAACTTATCCCAGGCATCTGATCACTGTGTGAGAAACACACAACAACAACACACATCAAGGTTGTTCATCATATTCTGTGCCATCAGCTGAACATCAAGAATATAAGAGAGTGATAAGATGTCACGGAAGACAATTTGTAACATCACACAGAGCCATGATACACTGGTAACCATACATCATGTTTTCCAAACATTTTCCACCAACATGTATGTACTATGCCCCTCCATGATACATTCAGCTACTCAGGGGATCCGTGACAGGAAATTTGTGATGTGCTCAGAAAGTGCCACATCGCTGCGCAGACAAAGTGCTCTGTGGTGCCACAATGATGCCACATCTATTGAATGCCAAACTCAATGTTGAAAGACATGCAGCATGCCAGGAAGTACTAGCAGGGGAAACTAACTATGTGTTGATGATGTAGGGACCCATGTCCCTACCTGGAACACAACATCCTTGTGCATTGTGTATATTGTTTACTATTCAATAGATCACATTTGTACAACAATCATGACTAGTGCATCATGTCCATACACTAAACCTCTGTGAAAATACTCTTTTTGGGAAAGCACAATATGCCTCCTGCTGATGCACCATCCAGTCACATGTGATAAACAAATCCATTCACACACAGGCAGGTCTCAGCAGGCAGTTCCAGACTCCCAGATGTACATTGATGGCGTAAATACACATTTCCCTTTTGGTCTTAACAATGCACATGATCACATCATGACATGCCACAAGGCTGACTGTCATTCTTATACATCTGTTGCATACTATTTGTACCAGTCTTATTTTTGACATTGGAAGTGAATGATTGGTACAATGTCACATCACCAAAACATTAGAGATTTTCAGGATTTACCAGATATTATTATTCAACATGTGAACTTGCTCACATGTGATGTTGCCAAATCATGTAACATGGATGTCCTGGATGCGCACTAGGCCTGGGCAGAGCTTGCATTGTTGTACTCCGTGGAATTACATGAAGTTACTAGAAAATTTCAAGAAATTCCGCAGAGTTCTGTGGCCTGGCAAAATCACACATTGCACCCTCTCCCCCTCTGCCCCCCTCTCCTGTTGAACCCCCAGATCCCCCTCCCAGATAGTGAGGCCTGCTGGTAGACTTACCTTGCTCCCAAATCGGTGTCCTGCACCTGCTGCTGGCACAATATGCCTCCTGCTGATGTACTATCCAATCACTTGTGATAAACAAATCCATTCACACACAGGCAGGACTCAGGAGGCAGTTCCAGACTCCCAGATGTACCTTGATGGTGTAAATACACATTTAACTTTTTGTCTTAACAATGCACAATGATCACATCATGACATGCCACAAGGTTGACTGTCATTCTTAAACATCTGTAGCGTACTATTTGTACCAGTCTTATTTTTGACATTGGAAGTGAATGATTGGTACAATGTCACATCAACAAAACATTAGAGATTTTCAGGATTTACCAGGTCTTATTAGTCAACATGTGAACTTGCTCAAATATGATGTTGCTAAATCATGTAACATTGATGTCCTGGATGTGCACTAAGCCTGGGCGGAGCTTGTATCGTTGTACTCCGTGGAATTACATGAAGTTACTGGAAAACTTCAAGAAATTCCGCAGAGTTCTGTGGCCTGGCAGAGTCACACATTGCACCTTCTCCCCCCTCTCCTGTTGAACCTCAAGACCCCCACACCCCCCTCCCACATAGTGAGGCCTGCTGGTAGACTTACCTTGCTCCCAAATCGGTGTCCTGCACCTGCTGCTGGCTTCACTGGGCTTCCGCTGCTCCAGTTCAATTAACATGAGGAACTGCATTGCGCATGGCCTACTGCGTGGAGGCATAACTGACCCTATCATTGGATTTCATAGGGTCAGGCATGCCTTCACGCAGTACGCTATGCGCAATGCATTTCCTCATGTTAATTGAACAGGGGCAGTGGAAGCCAAGTGGAGCCAGCAGCAGGAGCAGGACACTGATTTAGGAGCAAGTAAGTCTATCAGCAGCACCGGTCAACTCCTGTCCGCTGCAATTGTTGACTCTTTGCAAACTTCACACTCCAAACAGAGTGCGGACTTATAAAATTCCACAAAGTTTGCTTGTGGAGCGGAGTTACCCGCACAGCCTTAATGCCCACATTCAATGCAATGACAGATCATGACAATGGAAGAACATGAATATTGTTAGTAACATCGTGATCCCAGATCTAACGCTCAAAAACAAAATCCTGTTACATTTTTTTTTGGACATACTAACTGAGCAGCCATGTCCATGATGGTCAATACACACACAGGCAGCAAGATGCACAATGATCTGCTCAATACCCAGCTACAGGTGACCACATAGAGGCATGTGCACATGGAATTTAGGTTTGGGTTTGGCACTCACACAGCTTTCTGACCTTGCCCACATGACATACATGTTCTCACATACTGCTCAGTTAAAGTCCCATCCACTTACACTAAAACATTGTCTGACCTTGAACCGTCATACATGATCACTCTCTCACAAGGCCACATGAGCCAACCAAATCTGAGATGTAATCAAGTTACGGTATATCAAGATATTAACATGTGTCAATGCTGACAAGCATGCACTATGTTGGACAGATGTCTGCATTGTATCAAACTTGTTGTCAGTGTTGGTAGGTTCACCCTCCAGCTCAAGTTCAAACTGTGTTGTCATGGTATTTTCCATGTGTGCTGCACAACGCAGAACATGTTGCAATAGCATTGTGGAAGGATAAGTGAAGCTAGCTTCCAGAGAGGACTGTTGAAATGCATGTTACACTGGGTACATTTTGGAGCCTGTGCCAAACACTTAAGAATGGTTGTGCAGAAGACCTGCACCATGTGTCAAATGTGATTTTCAGCTGCAACAGTCATTGCACAGACAAACTACACCAAATGGTGCATGACTAGTGGAAGAACTGACAATGTGGCCCGTTGCCTCCTAGGCTGCATTTTCAACAAACTTTAGATTCATGTGACCCAGTCAATGCCAGAGCAACCTTTGCTAGAGTGATGTAATGTGTTATGGACTCAATGTGCGTGTATGAGTTCATTGTGGTTTGCAGTTCAGCACGGTGTAGTGAAACATTTGACTCAGATGTATACTTTCTTATGATACCTAACAATACATCACTTAAGGGCACATATATGTCATAATTTAAAAGGAACATACTTCTGTCTGTTGCGGCATGTGATTTTTTACAGACATAGACAATTTTCTGATGCGGTCATCATGATCACAATCATTGAGAATTAATACTCACTGGTAGCATTGGGGTCCTAGAACAAGTCTACCTCCCCTTGTGTGTAAGGCTGGGGTCCACCTAGGTGACATAAACAGAGGTACAATGAGCTGTGAATGCTGGACTTGTATACAGTGTATGCATTGAGCACAAGAAATTGACATTACACAAGCAGGTAATTAACAGACCATGAGACTCATGAACAAGAAAGTGCTGCAATGAGGCATCACAAGCCCTTTGACCTCACCATGCTGCAAAACTTCCACAGCACAGGCTTGTGAGATTTTAACAATGATGTGTTGCATCCCTGTGTTTTTACCTGCGCTGGTGCAGAATTATCTGCCATGCCCTGATGCAGGCACACTTGCACCTTGGTGCAAGGATATCTGCGTCATGGAGATGATTGTGTTTGTGCAGGAATGGACACCTTCTTGCACATGATAAATCACCATAGTTGATTTCCTTGCACTATGTTTGCTCAGGATGCAGCACGCATAGTAATATGTAAATAGATTTGAGAAATGAGTACATTCCTCCTCGTTGCGCCTCCCTATGGCTCCCTTGGGGTGCGTGGCAGTGAAATGCATTTCCATGTTTTTTTCATTTCCCTAACATACTGAAATGTTTAATGCTACATGGGTGTTGTGTGGGAATACCCACAGCAACACCCATGGAACAGCCCTTTTATGAAAAGTGCAGCGCATAAAAGTGCCTTATTTACAAGGACAGTGAATGCCACACATGGTGCCTTTTCATATCACTGGTACTATGGTGCTGCAAAATCCTCCTCTGGTGCGTCAACCAAAGCGATGCACCGTCGGCACTGGGTACTTGTAAATGAGCAACAATGCCTATTGAATTTGAAAACATGTTGTGTGTCAAAAGTATTGTACAATGACCTCCCAACAAGCAAACATTCAAAAAAATGAATGTGGTCTTCTCTCTGAGCCCTTTGCGCCGCCAGTGCTTCACATTTAATAATGGAGGAAACAATGTATGGCATCGCTGGAGACCTGTAAATAAGCCACATATGTCTATTTGTAGGTATTGACTTACCAATAAGTCCACTGACTTTCAGTCAGAGATGGTCCAGCAAGTCTGCCTCTCTGCTGACAACATCCTGCCAGCAGTGTTTGAACTGGTGGACCGTCCGATCCACATCATAAATGCGTGATATATGGTGCTGGACCTTCTCCCACCTCTGCCGGCATTACTTTGGAGGGTACCCTATGCTGACCCGTCCCCCTGTGCTGAGCATTCTGGGCAGGAAATGAAATATGAGCCAAAGTAGGCCCACAAACTATTTGTGTGACAGGTTTTTGGACCTGTCTGACATGTTTTTGGACCTGTCTGACATGTTTGGTTTAAATTAATGAACAAAAATTGAAA
>CAWUFW010002489.1:0-80000 GCA_963921515.1 Calotriton arnoldi | reverse complement strand
CTGGAGTATCTGACTCGGGGCCCGGAGGGGCCCCTGGACCCAGCCGGGGCTCCCGGGCCCAGAGGCGCAGGGGAAGCCTCCCCGGGACCACGGGACCCCGTCCCGGGCACCCTGCCACGCTGCAGGACTGAGGACGGAGCCCGGGGTGTAGAGGCCGCCCTCCCGGGGCCCTCAGGTTCCCCACACGGAGCTCCTGAACCCAGCCAAGCGAGGGGGGCTCCCCGGGCACGACGGAACCCCGTCTCGGACCTTTGGCATAGCGGCAGGCCGGTGGACGGGGCCCAGGGCTGGAGCACCCGACCTGGGGCCCGGAGGGGCCCCTGGACCCAGCTGGGGCTCCCGGGCCCAGAGGCGCAGGGGAAGCCTCCCCGGGACCACGGGACCACGTCCCGGGCACCCTGCCATGCGGCAGGACCGAGGACGGAGCCCGGGGTGGGGAGGCCGCCCTCCCCAGGGCCCTCAGGTTCCCCACGCGGCGCTCCTGAACCCAGCCAAGCGAGGGGGGCTCCCCGGGCACGACGGAACCCCGTCTCAGACCTTTGGCATAGCGGCAGGTCGGTGGACAGGGCCCAGGGCTGGAGCACCCGACCCGGGGCACGGAGGGGCCCCTGGACCCAGCTGGGGCTCCTGGGCCCAGAGGCGCAGGGGAAGCCTCCCCGGGACCACGGGATCCCGTCCCGGGCACCCTGCCACGCGGCAGGACCGAGGACGGAGCCCGGGGTGGGGAGGCCGTCCTCCCCTGGGCCCTCAGGGGCCCCGGACGGAGCTCCTGAACCCAGCCAAGCGAGGGTGGGCTCCCCGGGCACGATGGAAGACCGTCTCAGACCTTTGGCATAGCGGCAGGCCGGGGGATGGGGCCAGGGCTGGAGCACCCGACCCGGGGCCCGGAGGGGACCCTGGACCCAGCCAGGGCTCCCGGGCCCGGAAGCGCAGGGGAAGCCTCCCCGGGCCTGCGAGACCCCTTCCCGGGCACCCTGCCACGCGGAAGGACCAAGGACGGAGCCCGGGGTGGGGAGGCCACCCTCCCTGGGGCCCCTGGGAGCCCCTGAACCCAGCCGAGCAGGGGGAGGCTCCCCGGGCATGACGGAACCCCGTCCCAGGCCTTTGGCAGGGCAGCAGGCCAGGGGATGGGGCCCAGGGCTGGAGCACCTGACCCGGGTCACGATGGGGCCCCTGGTCCCAGCCGGGGCTCCTGGAGCAAAGGGGCAGCCTCCCCAGGCCCGCAAGATCCCATCCCGGTCACCCTGCCACGCGGCAGGACCGAGGACGGAGCCCAGGGTGGGGAGGCTGCCCTCCCCAGGGCCCCTGGGAGCCCCTGAACCCAGCCGAGCAGGGGGAGGCTCCCCGGGCCCATGGGATCCTGTCCCGGGCATCCTGCCACACGGCTGGCCCGGGGATGGACCCCAGGCTAGGGCAGCATCCTGGCCCATCCAGCTGACGGCTGAGGACCGCTAGGCCGAGAGGGGTTCCGGCATACCCTGTCCCTAGTAATCCGGAGGAAGGCTACCCCCCTTTCTGGTAACCCGTGCGCATCACGAGACTGAGGGGACCCTAGGCACAGACACGCCTGACCTCCTGGAGCCCTGGCTGGGATCGGGGAGTCAAATGAGCCCTCATCGGGACTTCAAGGCCGGCCTGGCCATCTGGTCGCCCCATTGGAAAGCATTGTGTGCGACCAGATGGCCGAAGGGATAGGAGTGACCAGATGGCCGGGACCAAAAGGACGCCCATCTGCCCACCCCTGAGCCTTCGCGGTAGGGCTCCCACCTGCCCTTGCAGGGCTTGGGGGCTCCGCTTCCTGGGTGCTCGGGGACCCCGGCCGGGCCTTAGGCATGGGGTGGACAGCCAGAGCTCTCGGGCCCGGACGCCCGGGGGAGGACTGCCCAGGACCCATGGAGCCCATCCCGGGCACTTTGCCATGCCGCAGGCCGGAGGAGGGAGCCCCGGACACTGGGGAGGTGTTGTCCGGGCCCGGCCCATCTGGTCCCCAGCTGAGAACCGCCAGCCCAGGAGGGGTGTCCCAGCATACCCTGCCCCTAGTAATCCGGAGGAAGGCTACCCCACTTTCTTGTAACCCGTGCACACCGAGTCATGGAGGGGACCCAAGGCGCGAACACGCCCGACCTCCTGGAGCCCTGGCTGGGATCGGGGAGGCAAATGAGCCCTCATCGGGACTTCCAGGCCGGCCCGGCCATCTGGCCGCTCCATTGGAAAGCATTGCGTGCGACCAGATGGCCGAGGGGATAGGTGCGACCAGATGGCCGGGACCTAAAGGACGCCCATCTGCCTGCCGCCGAGCCTTCACGGTAGGGCTCCTGCCTGCCCTTGCAGGGCTCGGGGACTCCGCTTCCCGGAGCTTGGGGACCCCAGCCGGGCCTTAGGCACGGGGAGGTCCGCCAGGGCTCTTGGGCCCTGGCACCCGGGGGAGGACTGCCCAGGACCCGCGGAGCCCGTCCCGGGCACTTTGCCATGCCACGGGCCGGAGGAGGGAGCCCCAGACGCTGGGGAGGTGTTGTCCTGGCCCAGCCCATCTGGTCCCCGGATGAGAACCGCCAGCCCGGGAGGGGTGTCCCGGCATACCCTGCCCCTAGTAATCCGGAGGAAGGCTACCCCGCTTTCTGGGAATCCGTGCACACCGCGAGGCTCAGGGGACCAGGGTCGCGAACGTGCCTGACCTCCTGGAGCCCTGGCTGGGATCCGGGAGGCAAATGAGCCCTCATCGGGACTTCCAGGGCAGCCCGGCCATCTGGTCGCCCCATTGGAAAGCATTGCGTGCGACCAGATGGCCGAGGGGAAAGGTGCGACCAGATGTCCGGGGTCGAAAGGACGCCCATCTGCCCGCCCCGAGCAGAGCCTTCGCGGTAGGGCTCCCGCCTGCCCACGCAGGGCTCGGGGGCTCCGCATCCCGGGGGGCTCAGGGACCCCGGCTGGGCCTCAGGCACGGGGAGGACCACTGGAGCTCTTGGGCCCGGGCGCCCGGGGGAGGACTGCCTGGGACCCATGGAGCCCGTCCCGGGCACCTTGCCACGCCATGGGCCGGAGGAGGGAGCCCCGGATGCCTCGGGAGGTGTTGTCCGGGCATAGCCCATCTGGTCCCCGACAGAGAACCGCCAGCCCGGGAGGGGTGTCCCAGCATACCCTGCCCCTAGTAATCCGGAGTAAGGCTACCCCACTTTCTGGGAATCTGTGCTCACCGCAAGGGTCAGGGGACCCTGGGCGCGAACGTGCCCGACCTCCTGGAGCCCTGGCTGGGATCCGGGAGGCAAATGAGCCCTCATCGGGACTTCCAGGGCGGCCCGGCCATCTGGTTGCCCCATTGGAAAGCATTGCGTGCGACCAGATGGCTGAGGGGAGAGGTGCGACCAGATGGCCGGGACCGAAAGGACTGCCATCTGCCCGCCCCGAGCAAAGCCATAGCGGTAGGGCTCCCGCCTGCCCTTGCAGGTCTCCGGGGCTCTGCACCAGGGACCCTTGTCCCGGGCAGATGGACACTTGGCAGGAGGCAGGACGGGGGCTCCCAAACCCCAGGCCCTGACCGAAACGCAGTCCCCGGGGCCGGTCCCTGCTTCTCAACCCAGCCAGGCCGGGGAGATCAGGGAGCCTGCCCAGGCATGAGGGACCCCTGTCCCAGGCACACGGACCCTCAGGACGTGCGCTCGTTTTCCACACATTTTTTCCAAAATTCTGCGTAGTGGCGCTACGCCAACTATGCCCAGCCCTATTTGAAATAAATAATAGAGTTAATCTAGATGAAGGAAGTAATTAACAAAGTGTATATATAAAAACATATAGCTACTCATATTGAAAATGATGCTCTACGCTGATTTTTGTTTTTTTTTCTACAATCAATTTGATTGTTTTCTTCCCTTTGGTCAATGATGATACTACATTGCAATCACTGTGTATGGTGAAGTCAAGTGGAATCTGAGAACAGAAAAAAAGGGAATCTGAAAATATTATGTAATTCTAAATGTATGTTGTGTTCTTAAAAATGTAATATTATAATTTCTGTAATATTTTATCATTAAATAACAGTTTTTATTCTTCTTTATAGTAGATACTGTTGAAGTTTGAAAAGAGTTTTAATGCTGTTTAGGAAAATACTGCTCTAAAATACTTCTTCTGAGTAATGTATCTAAATTACTTGAAAGGTAAGAATACGTAATATAATATGCATGATAAAGTGAAAAAATGTTTAAAGTTTAATATGTTATTTGTTTCTAATATAAATAAAGTTGATCCTTTACACTACTTGCCAGGCAGTCATCCATCCTTTCACATAGGCACTACACATGCACTCATCC
This sequence comes from Calotriton arnoldi, assembly GCA_963921515.1. Classification (NCBI taxonomy): domain Eukaryota; kingdom Metazoa; phylum Chordata; class Amphibia; order Caudata; family Salamandridae; genus Calotriton; species Calotriton arnoldi. The sequence goes on along the minus strand of CAWUFW010002489.1, from coordinate 75,696 downwards.
ATCCTCTGAAGCATAAGTCTTGTACTAATAGGATAACACAAGGATTACCCTTGCATTCTTTCTTTCACACAGGTACTACCCATGCACTCATCCAATCACCCTGGTAGTACCACTGCACTTATGTAATCACTCAGGTACTCCCAAGCACTCATACAACAACTCAGGTACTACTCTTGCACTCATCCATTCACTCAGGCACTACCTATGCACTCAACCAATGACCCAGGCATTACCCTTGCACCCATCCTTCTATTCAGGCTCTACCCATACACTTATCCAATCACCCAGGCACTACTCCTGCACTCATGCAATCCCCGAGGCACCACCCATGCACTCATGCAATCACTTAGGCACTAACCATGCAGTTATGCAATCACTCAGGCACTACTCTTGCACTCAACCATTCCCTCAGGCACTACCCATGCACTCAGCATTCCCTCAAGGACTACCCATGCACTCATCCAATGAGCCAGGCATTAGCCTTGAACTCATTCTTCTACTCAGGTACTTCTCAAGCACTCATACAATCACCAAGGCACTAACCCTGCACTCATGCAATCACCCAGGCACTACCCATGTACTTAAGCAATCATTCAGGCACTACTCTTGCACTCAACCATTCACTCAGGCACTACCCATGCACTTATCCATTCACCCAGGGACACGTATGCACTCATCCAATAACCCAGGCATTACCCTTGTAAACATCCTTCTACTCAGACACTACCCATGCACTCATAAATTTGCTCAAGGACTACCCGTGCACTCATCCAATGGCCCAGGCATTAGCCTTTCACTCATACTTTCACTCAGGTACTTTGCATGCACTCATACAATCACCAAGGCACTACCCCTGACCACATGCAATCACCCTCCACTACCCATGTACTTATGCAATTATTCAGGCATTACTCTTGCACTCAACTATTCACTCAGGCACTACCCCTGCACTCATCTATTCACTCAGGCCCTACCCATGCAGTCATCCAATGACCCAGGGATTACTCTTGCACTCATTCTTTTACTCAGGCCCTACTCATGCACTGATCCAACCACCCAGTCATTACCCTTGCACTCATCAAATCACCCAGGCAGTACCCCTGCACTTATATAATTACCTTGGCACTGCAAATGCACTCATGCAATCACTCAGACACTACTCTTGCACTCAACCATTCACTCAGGTACTACCCGTACACTCAGCCATTCCCATAAGGACTACACATGCACTCATCCAATGACTCAGGCACTACTCATGTGCTCATCCAATGACCCAGGCATTACTCTTGTAGTCATCCTTTTACTCAGACACTACCCATGCACTTATCTAAGCACCAAGTCATTACCCATGCACTCATCCAATCACCCAGGCAGTATCCCTTCAATTATGCAATCACCCAGGCACTGCCCATGCACTCATGCAATCACTCAGTCACTACTGTTGTACTCAAGCATTCACTCAGGCACTACCCAGGCACTCATACATTCACTCAGGCACTCCTTATGCTCTCATCCAATGACCCAGGCATTACCTTTAGACCCATGATTCCACTGATGCACTACCCATACACTCATTCAATTATGCAGGCACTACCGCTGCACTCATGCAATCACCTAGGCTCCACCCATGCACTCATGCAATCCCCCAAGCACTACCCATGCAGTTATCCAATCAGTAAGAAGAACTTTATTTTATTAAAATATAATCATAAAAGCTGGACATGCATACCATACATATACAAAATAGATTATTAAAATGACCAAAATGGTATAAAGATACGAAATTTTAAAACTAGGCAACAGCAAAGTATTTTTAAAAGGATTAATAATGTAAACAAACAAAGAAAAAAGTGAGCGTTACTGTCAAAGTCTGAGGAAAAAGGGACCGGGAGTTACAAGAGGACGCGGAGAGTGTGACCAATTCATTGAAATGACTGTCAAATGTCAATGTCCATAAAGGATCATCGGGTTCACATACCCTAGTGTTACAGGCACGGGGAACACAGAAGAAACCAAAGTTGGGCTTTGTAAATCTACAGTTTTGTTTTAGTCACCTGTGGCCCTTTTTACAGTTGCTACCGGGCCTACAATTTGCCGATTAAATTTGCGATATACATAATGAATAAAAATAGTGAAGCTTATGTTTAGAGCTGTGTTCTCCGGGTTCAAAGCCGCGATGATTGCCTGTCTGCAGGACCGAACTCCCAATCTGTTCCATTCTGGCCTCAATTTTAATCTGCGCTGAGTCAGCAGTGCAGGGCAGAGGCATACAACATGCTCCATAGATTCCACCGAGTCTCCACAACCCCTGCACTGTTGGTTGTCTGACGTGCGACGCCAGATGGGTAAATGTTTCAGCAGGTGCCATTCCCCCAGTCTTAGTGCCATGAAACGCAATTTTAGATACAAAGAATATATGCAGGGCAGATATGATAACGGTGTAGCCAACTGGTAGGAATTAATTACTGCCCATGCATGCTTACGTTTGGCGAGAACAGCTTTGTCTGTGATATGGGACAGCATGCGAGTGCGCTTCTTAATGCTAATTTTAAAGGCCGTTTGACTGGGGTTTAGGTTCCAAAGGTCACTTGCTGAAAATTGCTGTACACAGTCATGGAAGAGCTTGCTGTAGGTCCCACTTGGATTATTAGAATTAATGTCCGACCACAACATTGACTCAAGGGACCCACCTTCTGCCTGCCTTAGCTTGTGGCACAGGTTTAAATAGGCACCTAAGCTGGAAATTTCGTAGTTTAAAAGGCCCAATTCTAATCGAATCTGTGCGGCGGAGGCAGATTTTGGCATGCGAAAAACACTTTTATAGATCTTGGTCACATGTTGATTTAGTGTTGTGCTAATTTTTCCCCTAAAGATTTCAATGCCGTATGACAGCATAGGGCCGACTTTGGCTTTCATAACTTCCATCATTGGGGTTAGACTCGGACCCATCAGTTTTTTAGAGAGTTTTGAAAAATTCAGTCGGAGAGCTGTGGCTTTCATTGAAATGTCACTACGATGTTTGGCGAAGGTGCCCCTTGAGTCGAAGTTGACCCCCAGGTATTTGTAAGATTTTCCTACGACAAGGCTGGAGTCGTTGTACATCCAGCCGCCACCTCCGTAATGTTTTCGGCCGAATATGACTACTTGTGTTTTCTTTAGATTAACCTCTAGGCTGTTTGTAGTGGTGTAACTATATAATTTATTTAACAATCGTTGCAGCCCTACTCGGGTTTGACTAAGAAGAACAAGGTCATCGGCATACAGAAGATTACTCAACTGCACACCGCCAATCTTTGGGGAATGGCTGTTTATCTCATCCAGTTCTGCTGAGAGATCGGCAATAAACAGGTTAAAGAGCAATGGGGCAAGCACACACCCCTGTTTCACTCCTCTTGTTGTTAAGATTTTTCGGGACAGGTGTGTGCCAGTGCCAAGCTTGACTTGTATCCAAGTGTCGGTGTGCAGTTGAACAATGGCCTCCAGTAGTTTGGCCGGGATTCCCCATTTTGTTAATTTTGCCCAAAGTGCTGCCCTGGGGACCCGATCGAAGGCGGCTTTGAAGTCGACGAAACAACAAAAAAACACCTTCGATGAGATGAGCGATTTATCAATAAGTATTGATAGTGCCAGTAGATTGGAGGTTGTGCCCGAATTTGCTGTAAAGCCTGTTTGGTTTTTGGAATCAGGCCTTTCTGATCGGCCCAGGAACTTAGTTCTTCAAGTAGGATACTCGCAAAATACTTTGCCTCGTTGTCCAATAGGGCTATCAACCTGTAGTTGTTTGGGGACGAATGAGCACCGGACTTGTATATTGGATGGATTACTGCACCTCGCCATGAGTCGGGTATGACTGAACAACTCAGTGCAGATCTAAAAAGGATTGCCAATTGTTGTGCCCAAAGGGGGATGTTTGCCTTAAACAGGGCATGCGGCAGGCCGTTTGGACCCGGCGCTCCGTCTGATCTCGCTTTTGATAATATTTTAATCAACCTTACTTGAGTGGTGGAGATCGTCTCGCATTGCGGCTGCGTCAACTCGTGGGGGCTGTCCTGGCTCTCTGAGGGCCCGTTTTTAATTAATGCGGAGGTGTTTACTGTTAAGGAGTCTGCACCTCCATTGGCCTTGAAGTGATCAGTCAAGAATGAGACCCATTCTGCCTCCGCAATGTTTGTACTCCCCTGTCTAGTTGTTCCATTGATTTGTCTGTTCAATAGTGCCCAAAATTTTCTTGAGTTATGGTTTTTGCTTTCCCAGAGAAGTTTACACCAAAATTGATCGAGATGAAGTTGTTTATCTTTTTGGTGTGCCTGTCTGTAGTTTTTTTGAGCAGTTTTATAATCGTTAAGGCGCTCATTGGATTTTGGATACTTCCTGGTTGCCCGCAGGGCAACGTTTCTAATCTTCTTTAATTTTACTGTTTGACTCGAAATGGCACTACTCTCGCACTCAACCATTCTCAACCATTCTCTCAGGCACTACCCATGCACTCAGTGATTCCCCAAAGACTACCAATGTACTCATCCAATGACTCAGGCATTCGTTTTGCACTCATACTTTCACTCAGGCAGTTCCATGGACTCATACAATCACTGAGGCACTACCCCTGCACACATGCAATCACCCACTCTACCCATGTACTTATGCAATCATTCAGGCACTACCCTTGCACCCATCCTTCCACTGAGGCACTACCCATGCACTCATCCAATTACTTAGGCACTACCCCTGCACTCATGCAATCACCCAGGCACTACCCATGCACTCATGCAATCACGGAGGCACTACTCTTGCACTCAACCATTCACTGAAGCACTACCCATGTACTCATTCATTCACTCAGGCAGTCCCTATGCACTAATCCAATGAGCCATGCATTACCCTTGCACCCATGCTTCCACTGAGGCACTACCCATACACTTATCCAACCACCCAGGCACTACTCCTGCACTCATGCAATCACCCAGGCACTACCCATGCTCTCATACAATCACTTAGGCACTAATCTTGCACTCAGCCATTCACTCAGGCACTACCCATGCACTCATGCATTCACCTGACACTACCCATGCAGTCATCCAATGACCCAGGGATTACTATTGCAGTCATTATTTTACTCAGGCACTACCCACGCTTTGATCTAAGCACCCAGTCATTACCCTTACACTCAGGCAGTAACCATGCACTCATCCAATCACCCAGGCAGTACCCCTGCACTTATGTAATCAGCCATGCACTGCACATGCACTCATGCAATCACTCAGGCTTTACTCTTGCACTCAACCATTCACCCAGGCACTACCCATGCACTCAGCCATTCCCTCAAGGACTACCCATGCATTCATCCAATGACCCAGGCATTACTCTTGCAGTCATCCTTTTACTCAGGCACTACCTATGCACTGATCTAAGCAGACAGGCAGTACACATGGAGTTATGCAATTACCCAGGCACTGCCCATGCACTCATGCAATCACTCAGGCACTACTCTTGCACTCAACCATTCACTCAGGCGCTACCCATGCACTCAACCATTCCCTCAAGGACTACCCATGCACTCATCCAATGACTCAGGCACTAGTTTTGCTCTCATACTTTCACTCAGGTAGTTCCATGGACTCATACAATCACCAAGGCAATAACCCTGCACTCATGCAATCACTGAGTGACTACCAATGTACTTATGCAATCATTCAGGCACTAGTCTTTCACTCAAGCATTCACTCAGGCACTACCCGTGCACTCAGCATTTCCCTCAAGGACTACCCATGCACTCATCCAATGACTCAGGCATTAGCCTTGCACCCATCCTTACACTGAGGCACTACCCATGCACTCATCCCATCACCCAGGCACTACCCCTGCACTCATGCAATCACCCAGGCATGACCCATGCACTCATGCAATCACTGAGGCACTACTCTTGCTCTCAACCATTCACTGAAGCACTACCCGTGCACTCATCCATTGGCCCAGGCATTAGCTTTGCACTCATACTTTTACTCAGGTACTTCCCATGCACTCATGCAATCACCTAGACACTACTCATGCAATCACTCAGGCACTACTCTTGTACTCAACCATTCACTCAGGCACTATCCACACACTCACCCATCTACTCAGGCACTACCCATGCACTCATCCAAACACCCAGGCATTACTCTTGCAGTCATTCTTTTACTCAGGCACTACCCACACACTGATCTAATCACCCAGTCATTACCCTTGCACTCAGGCAGTACCCATGCACTCATCCAATCACCCAGGAAGTACCCCTGTACTTATGTAATCACCCATGAACTGCACATGCACTCATGCAATCACTCAGGCACTACTCTTGCACTCAACCATTCACTTAGGCACTATCCGTGTACTCAGCCATTCTCTCAAGGACTACCCATGTACTCATCCAATGAGCCAGGCATTACTCTTGCATTCATCCTTTTACTCAGGCACTACCTATGTACTGATCTAAGCAGACAGGCAGTACCCCTGCAGTTATGCAATCACCCAGGCACTGCCCATGCACTCATGCAATCACTCAGGCACTACTGTTGTACTCAAACATTCACTCAGGCACTACTCATGCACTCATTCATACACTCAGGCACTACCTCTGCATTCATCCAATGACCCAGGCATTACCTTTGGACCCATGCTTCCACTGAAGCCCAGCTATAAACTCATCCAATCATGCAGGCACTATCGCTGCACTCATGCAATCACCCAGGCACTACCCATGCACTCATGCAATTACCCAGGCACTACCCATGCAACCACTCAGGCACTACTCTTGCACTCAACCATTCACTCAGGCACTAGCCGTGCACTCAGACATTCCCTCAAGGACTACCCATGCACTCATCCAATGACCCAGGCATTAGATTTGCACTCATACTTTCACTCAGGTAGTTCCATGGACTCATAAAATCACCAAGGCACTACCCCTGCACTCATGCAATCACTGAGGCACTACCCATGTACTTATGCAATCATTCAGGCACTACTCTTGCACTCAACCATTTACTCAGGCACTACCCATGCACTCATCCATTCCCTCAAGGACTACCCATGCACTCATCCAATGACTCAGGCACTAGCCTTGCACTCATACTTTCACTCAGGTAGTTCCATGGACTCATACAATCACAGAGGCAGTACCCCTGCACACTTGCAATCACCCAGCACTGCCCATGTACTTAAGAAATCATTAAGGCACTACTCTTGCACTCAACTATTCACTCAGGCACTACCCATGCACTCATCCATTCACTCAGACAGTACCTATGCACTCATCCACTGACCCAGGCATTAGGTTTGCACTCATACTTTCACTCAGGTAGTTCCATGGACTCATAAAATCACTGAGGCACTACCCCTGCACACATGCAATCACCCACGCAACCCATGTACTTATGCAATCATTCAGGCACTACTCTTGCACTCAACTATTCACTCGGGCACTACCCATGCATGCATCCATTCACTCAGGCAGTATCTATGCACTCATCCACTGTCCCAGGCATTACCCTTGCAACCATCCTTTCACTGAGGCACTGCCCATGTACTCATCCAATCATTCAGGCACTACCCCTGCACTCATGCAAGAACCCAGGCACTACCCATGCACTCATGCAATAACTTAGGCACTACTCTTGCACTCTACCATTTACCCAAGCACTACCCATGCACTCATCCATTCCCTCAAGGACTGCCCACACACTCATCCAATGGCCCAGGGATTAGCTTTGCACTCATACTTTCACTCAGGTACTTCCCATGCACTCATGCAATTGCCCTAGGTACTACCTCTGCACTCATGCAATCACTCAGGCACTACTCTTGCACTCAACCATTCACTCAGGCACTATCCATGCACTCATCCATTCTCTCAGGCACTACCCATACAGTCATCCAATAACCCAGGCATTACCCATGCAGTCATCCATTCAATAGGCACTACCCATGCACTCATCCAATCACCCAGGCACTACCCATGCAGTCATGCAATCACCCACGCATTACTCTTGCACTCAACCATTCACTAAGGTACTAGCCATGCACTCATCCATTCACTCAGGCATTATCCATGCACTCATCCATTCACCCAGGCACTTCCCATGCACTCATTCAATCACCCAGGCAGTAATCCAGCACTTATGCAATCACTCGAGCACTACCCATGCACTCATGCAATCTCTCAGTGTTAGAAATGGGATTTTTGGTAGGCTAGGGCATGTGCCAAAGCCAGGCAGAAACCATCACTCTAGTCAGGATAAGGGAGTTACACTCCTAAAATAACCCCTGCTCACCCCCTTGGTAGCTTGGCATGAGCAGTCCGGCTTATCTTAGAGGCAGTGTGTAAAGCATTTGCACATAACCAACAGTAATACAGTATAAGCACTACAAAAGAACAACACACCAGTTTAGAAAAATATCCAATACTTTTATAAACTTCAGACAAGACCAAAAACGATACAAATCCACAATACAGTACTTAAAAATCTTCAGCTATCAAAATATGCTTGAATTAAAGGCATAATTCAAGATTACGTCCCTGTAATCTTTTCAGTGAATTTCTAGGTTTTTTTTAACGTTAAGTAAGATGCCTATCACAATGGATGGTGGGGGGTTGGAAGCAGGGCCTGGCCTGGCATTGTGCTGCCCCCACCCAAGCTTGATGCTCCTGCCTCCCCTCCTCCTTGCCATCCATTGTCCAAGTCCATGCCCCTGCTCCCTCATTACAGCTCTGTGTGGCCGTTGTTCTGCAACTGGCCTTCCTGCCTTCTCTGAACAGTTAGCTTGCTGTCCCATCCACCTCATCCCTATCCTCTGTTGTCTGAATCCATACTCTAGCCTTCTCCCTCCTGCCATGCATGGTCTGATGTGCTGCCACTGCCCTCCATTTAGCATGATGTCCCAGTCCACTCCTCCTGCCCTCCACTGCCCAATTCTATGCCCCATCATTGACCTCCTGCTTAGCCTCTGTGCTTAGCTTGCTGCCCCTACTCTCCTTCCCCCTGCCCTCCGATGTCTGTGTGCATGCCCCTGCTCCATCCTTTTTGCCCACCATGTTCCATGGACCTGCCCCTCCTATCTACTCTGAGTGTTCTGTTGAGCTGCCACTCCTCCCACCTGCCTAGCATTGTCAGATGACTGTAACCTGTCCCTGCCACCTCCACCCTGCCTGTCCATGTTCCATGCCCCTATCCCCTTCCTCCTGTCCTCCATGGTCCATTTTACTGCCACACCCTTCTGCTCTCCCTGGTCTGTTGTGCTGCAACTGCTCCACCTGCCTGCCCCGCGTGGTCTGTTGTGAGGCCCCTTCCCCTGAACTCTGTTGTCTGTGCCCAGCTCCTACTCCTCCCTTCTATCCTCCATGGTCCTTTCTGCATGCACCTGCCCCCTCCTTCTTGCCCATCATGGCCATTGTGCTGCCACTAACCCTCCCGCTTGTCATGCATGGTCTTCTGTGCTGCCACGGCCCCTCCCACCTTCCCTGTGTGCTCAGCTAGCTGCCCCTGACCCCCTCCCACCTTCCCTCCATGGTCTGTGTTTATGCCATTATAGTCTCACTGTTGCTCTCCATGGTGTGTCTTGCTTCTCGTGCCCATCCTGCCTGACCTCCATTGTCAGCTTGCAGCCCCTGCCCTGCCCCCTTGCCCCCTGCCCTTCTGTTTTCCATGTGCATACCCCTATTCCCTCCCTCCTGGCTTGTCTGTTCCATTGTAATGCCCCTTATCCCTACCTCCTGCCCTTTATGGTCCGTTATGCTGCAGCTTTCTCTCATGTCTGTCCATTATAGTCAGCTAGCTGCCTATGCCTCTTTCCCCTCTGTTCTCTGTTGTCCATGTGCATGGTCCTGTCCCCTCCCTATTGCTTTCCATGGATTGTTGTGCTGCACTCCCATCCCGCATGCCCTGTGTGGTGTATTGTGCTGCTGCAAACCCTGATGCCTGCCCTGTAAGGTCAGTTTGGTGCACCTGTCCACGTCCCTCCTGCCCTCTGTTATCCGAGTCCATGTCCCTACACCAATTCCTCCTGCCTTCCATGATCCAATGTACCATACTTGCTAATATTTTTAACGTGGTAAGAGGGAGATTTTGAAAAAAAAATGGGGTATTGATTTTCCCCATTGACTTACATTGAAAAAGAGGAGATTGTAGACAGGAGACAGATCAAATAAAGCCCATTAAAAACATTGGACGTTTACTGGCTGAATCGGGTCTGTTGGCATGTACGGTTGTACTACCACTGCCTCTTCCTTCTGCCCACAATGGTCTATTATATTGCCACAGCCTCTCTTGCTTGTCCTGCATTGTTGGTTTGTTGCCCCTGCTCCCCTTTCCACTGCCCTCCATAGTCTGTTGTGCTGCCACTGCCCTTCCTGCCTGCCCAGTGTGGTCAAATTGTTGCCTCTGCACCCTCCTACCTGCCTTCAATTTTCTGAGTCTGTGCCCCTGGCCTCTGCCTCTCAGCAGTATCCTTATGAACAACTAGATTGCTAACATTCTATATTTATTACTAAAGTGTGGCACGCCTGACGTCATCTTGATGTAATCAAAACTGTAATACCTAGAGCATTTTCTTTAGAAATTAAAGAAATGAGAGGGTCTTATTTGCATCGAAATTATGGTTAGTGCTCTAAAAATCTAAAATGAGGACATATTTTCTGAGTTTTCAAATAGCGACAAAGCACTTTTAAATTATTTGTTATCTTTATGTTTTTTGATCCAGTTGACCACTTGATTAAATGTTGCACTTAGGGGAGAGGATGTGGTATTACTTCCAGAGCTGCAGACTTTGCAACTGGGGAACCAGGTCGACATTCTGTGATTCTGGTCAAATTACTTAATCTCCCCATGTCTACAACCAACATGAATTTGTCCTTGTGTGATGTAACCAATGCTCATGTAAAGCACTCCAATACCTGACCAGTCTGCACTATATAAAACTGCAAAAAAACAAAAAATAAAAAGTGTTTTGCACATTTCTGTCATTGGGCTATACGTGGGCTACATCTGGGTGATATTTGTGCTACATTTGGGCTCTTTTGTCTCTGGTGGCCATCTTGGGAGATTTATTTGTTATGAAGTTTCCTAATTTCCTCATTTGCTGCAGTCTCCTCAGTAGGAAATGTTTTCGGTTTTTTACTTTGATTCCATCAAGAAGGCATTCAGATGTGTCACACATTCGCCATAAATTCTGAATGTTAGCACTCTAGTTGCTCATTAGATCACTGTAGTAAAGCTACTGCTCACTAGGGAAGTCTGCTTCTGGTATTGAAAGTACATGTTTCAGTCTGCATGTCAGAATGTTTTAATGAAATAGAAGAGGATTTGAGAAGGTACTCAAAATGTGCCCTAATTTTTCTTTCTTCAGCACTAATCATAATTTCTATGGCAAAATGAACCCCCTCAGTTTGTTCCTTTTTAAATTAAATATTTTAAGTGTTACCAGTTTATTCCAATCAAGATGGCTTCAGGTGTGCCATACTTTTGTCATAAGTAAGACTATTAGCGCTCTAGATGTTCTTTAGAACAATCTGGGACTTTCTGTCATTGGGCCATACGTGGGCTACATCTGGGTGATATTTGTGCTACATTTGGGCTCTTTTGTCTCTGGTGGCCATCTTGGGAGACTTATTTGTTATGAAGTTTCCTAATTTCCTCATTTACTGCAGTCTCCTCACAGTAGTAAATACTTTCAGTTTTTACTTTGATTCCATCAAGAAGGCATTCAGTTGTGTCACACATTTGCCATAAATTCAGAATGTTAGCACTCTAGTTGCTCATTAGATCACCGTAGTAAATCTACTGTTCACCAGGGAAGTCTGCTGCTGGTATTGAAAGTGCATGTTTCAGTCTGCATGTCAGAATGTTTTAATGAAATAGAAGAGGATTTGAGAAGTCACTCAAAATGTGCCCTAATTTTTCTTTCTGCAGCACTAATCATAATTTCAGTTGCAAAATGAACCCCCTCATTTTGTTCCTTTTTAAATTAAATGTTTTAAGTGTTACTACTTTATTTCAATCAAGATGGCTTCAGGTGTGCCATACTTTTGTCATAAGTAAGACTGTTAGCGCTCTAGTTGTTCTTTAGAACACTCTGGGAAATTCTGTCATTGGGCTATACATGGGCTACATCTGGGTGATATTTGTGCTACATTTGGGCTCTTTTGTCTCTGGTGGCCATTTTGGGAGACTTATTTGTTATGAAGTTTCCTAATTTCCTCATTTACTACAGTCTCCTCAGTAGGAAATACTTTCAGTTATTTACTTTGATTCCATCAAGAAGGCATTCAGATGTGTCACACTTTTGCCATAAATTCAGAATGTTAGCACTCTAGTTGCTCATTAGATCACTGTAGTAAAGCTACTGCTCACCAGGGAAGTCTGCTTGTGGTATTGAAAGTGCATGTTTCAGTCTGCATGTCAGAATGTTTTAATGAAATAGAAGAGGATTTGAGAAGTCACTCAAAATGTGCCCTAATTTTTCTTTCTGCAGCACTAATCATAACTTCTATGGCAAAATGAACCCCCTCATTTTGTTCCTTTTTAAATTAAATGTTTTAAGTGTTAGCACTTTATTCCAATCAAGATGGCTTCAGGTGTGCCATACTTTTGTCAAAAGTAAGACTGTTAGCGCTCTAGTTGTTCTTTAGAACACTCTGGGAAGCTGCAGTAGAACACAAAGGAATCAACTGACAGTCTCTGCCCTTGTTGGATATACATGTTTTACTGAGAATGTCAGACTTCATTCTCACATGACTGAGAAAGATAATGTGAATTTACAGAAAATATGCTCTCATTTTAGCTTCTAGATCACCTTCCAAACCTCTATGGGAAAAGTATGAGAAAATAGTTTTCTCTCAAACAAGATTCATGTTATCCCAGCAGAAGGCTTTTTCACAGGGTAAAATCACCTTAGAACACACTAAAATTCCTAAAATTAGTATGGTACCATCAACAAATGATTTATAATGTAACTAAAGTCTTATCACCCTTTATACGTTCTCCTTTTGGTGACTGTCAAAACCTTCCATTCACTACAATGCATTTTAATGGGGTGCTATCATGTATATTGGTCCCAAGATGGCTGCCAACACTTCCAACACTTCTTGGATGAAAACGCTTTTTGAATAGAAACAAGGTCCTAACTATAACTACCGACTAGCGACCGCCAGTAGGTAAAAAAAATAAAAATAAAAAAAATATATATATATATATATTACCTACTGGCGGTCGCCAGTAGGTAGTTATAGTTAGGACCTTGTTTCTATTCAAAAAGCGTTTTTGCTTTTGCCTATATCTTTGGCGCCTTTTGACGGATCTTCTCGAAATTTTCAAAACTAATGGCCCGCTACAGTCAGCTCCGTCAAGCAAGGGCCGAGAAAAAAGGGGGGGTCCCTAAATGCATTTTCCCCATGTTAATTTCATTGGAAACTTTAGACAAGGCTACAGCCCGAACTGCTCAACGGAATTACACCAAATTTGTCAAAAAGGTAGTGCTTGGTTCAGAAAGCACCCTTTTTAAAAATAAAAGTTTAGAGGCACGGAGGATCCGCGGACCCTCCCGACCACGAGCTTCATGCTAATTGGCTGTCAACACTCCAAACCAGGAACTGTTGGCAGCCATCTTGTGCCTCGGTAGAACCGAGGCACAAGAAAACAGAAAATCTAAGGCGCAAAACAAGAAAAGGGGGCAGGGTAGAAACACCCTGACCCCCTAGGCCTGTTCAGGGGGTCCCACAAGGACCCCCAGGGCCCAAAAAAGCATTTAAAAAAAAAAACAAATCGGCAAAATGCGCGCCGGATCAGCGGATCCGGCCGCAAAACAAAAAAATGATCTAATTACTAATTAGCCCCCAGGTGGGCCAAGTCCTGGGGGCAGTGAAAAAAAAAGTGTGGGGGGGCCCCAATCCACCCCACACTGCCCCGGGGACCACCACCTCCTCGGGGCTTGAATAATGAGTTGCGGGGGGTACGCAGCCCCGGGGACTGCCACCCCCCAGGGCTTGTTTTTTTAAAGTTTGGGGGGCCTCTAAGGCCCCCCAAGCCCCGGGGACCGCCACACCACTGGGGCTTGAATAATGAGTTACGGGGGCACACTGCCTCCCCGCAGCCCCTGGGACCACCAACCCCTGGGGCTTAATTTTTTTAAAAACAATATACCTGTGTGGGGGGTCTCGAGCCCCCCCCACATGCCCCGGGTACCGCCACCTCCCCGGGGCACTAATATTTAAATTTGGGGGTCCGTAACGGACCCCCGAGCCCCGGGGACCACCACCTCCCCAGGGCTTTGCAATTGTTGGGAGGGGGGCCGCGCGGCCCCCCTCCTGGAGCCCTTGATGGCCCTGGGGACCGCTGATCCAACGCGATACTAGCAAACAGCATTCATACACCAAATACTCACTTGGGCCCATACATTCATACTACGCTAATACTTACGCTGGTGAGTCAGTTGTACTCTTTATCAAAATCCCTGCTACCAATTACTTTTCTGATTGAAGAGTAATGACTTACCAATGAATCCTTTGCTAATTGGGAAGTTTAAAATGAGTGACATTCATTACAATTCATAATCCTGAAATAATCACTGAGTCAGGAAGTTTTAAAATGTTTATCTAAATATTTAGCAGAGTAAAGTACAGAACCACATGATACTTAAATCGCATATCAAGGATGAAGCATAGAATAATAATTATTGATTAATGACGGTCCCTCAGGAAGGAGAGGATAGAGACAGCAGCGCAACTAAGGTTGCAGGTATATTTACCTAAAGTGCGAGAATCAAACCCCTTGGCCAAGGAGTTGGAAAAGATAGGACCCAGGAAGGATGAAGAGCAAAGACCTCCTCCAGGTTCAGGCCAGGACTGGTGACCTCTCTACAATGACGCCTGCGTCGTTCCCCTCTCTGATACTCGACTTCTCCTCGATTCTCCCGTGCCTTCCTTCTAGTGGACTCCGCCGCCCCCTCCTCAGGACCTCTCTGGACAGCGGTTCAGTCTGCAATCGATCAGCTTGTCGGTCTGGAGCTTTCTGCCTCTCTGTGCGGACGCCTGTTCTCTCGTCTCTAAGTCTCTCTAATTAACTAATTCTATATCTATTATACCCTTCTACGCCCATGTACCTCCCAGTAATGTTGCAAAAATTTGGGACCACTATTTCTGATTGGACAGGGACAGGGGTTGATCCTCACACCATATTGATTTGGTTCAATTTCTTAAAGCTCATTGTTTTAAAATACCGCCCATCACTTTTATTACATTTGCTTTATTTCCCACCCGTCTCACGACAAATTTTATACATTGTTCATATAAATTGTTGCCATTCAGTTGGTACATCATGGGTACAGAGGTGTTGGCCATCAGGTCATGGCCTTGGACGACGTCCAGGTTGACTTAATCCTTTTCTCTTTTGGCAGCCATGCAGGACGCATGCGCAGAATCATTGTCTCTCGAGTTTCAGTTCACCAAACCCCAGGCCAAAATTTACGAACTAATAAAAGTCAAAGAAGAAGATATTAAAATCACAAATAAAATGTTTCACTGTATACCCACTCTTTCTACTCTATTCCCATTTACTTATAAATTCTGTCCCGCATTAGTAGCGTTAAGGAAACGACAATTTAATTATAACACGAGAGCAAGCTGTAGCATGTGAAAACATAAAGCAGCCATTTTAATGCACACTGCGCAGAAGCAAGAGTTTCCCACCAAGCAAAGAAAGACATCACAACACGTGATATGGTTGAGACATGTGCAGTAAAGTTCCCGCGTTTTAGCGGCCATTTTAGAAAAGACAAGCGTTATTTGTTAGTTTAGACACATAAGCAAGCTTCCTTGTTACTTATGTTTGTGTATGCAAGAGTTAGTATGAACAATACAAAGTTTAATAAATTAATACTGTGAGAAGATTGCATCCAAGCAAGTCTCATTTGTGAGTCCTTGCTCCATCAATCCCCTCTCTGATGGCGTTTCTGAGCCATCAAATACTACCCACAATCAGATGCCAACTTTTAGCATAAAATAGTTTCATTTTCATTTTTACACTTTCTATTTTTCACATCCCGTTTCAGTTTCTTGTATAATTCACTTCTTAAATCTTCAAGTTCAATTTCTTTAAACTTTCGCTTCTTTCCCTTTCCTGTCACATTATACGATTCATTCTTTCTACAACATTTGCACCATAATATTATTGACAGCACTATTATTGCTATTCCTGCTAAGGGTACTAATATTTGACCTATAAGTCCTTTTCCTACATTAGCAAACCAGGTACCAATTGACGCAATACTACTTGTCTATCTTTCCCATACACTATCAACTTCCAGTGGTTTTAGTTCCTTCTCAAGTTTCGTTATATTCTGTATATATGTTCCAATTTCTGCACTTTTATCAGGTATATAAGTGCAACAGTGTTTCGTCTTTAATAATTTAC
Source organism: Calotriton arnoldi (assembly GCA_963921515.1). NCBI lineage: Eukaryota > Metazoa > Chordata > Amphibia > Caudata > Salamandridae > Calotriton > Calotriton arnoldi. The sequence continues at coordinate 59,257 of CAWUFW010002489.1, read as the reverse complement.
AGACTCCGCCCTCTTTTGCCAATATAATATCAAGAGCAAGTCGATTTTGCATAACCATAGATCTAATCGCAACCATCTCCGCATTAATCATTAGGAATCCTCCAGCAGTATCCGTTGATAAACGATCAACCACTGTAGATAATTTACATATTTTCCTTGAGTTCAGAATTATTCCCACTGAAGGTATCAATGCACCAAATATATCACCTACAATTTCTGAAAAACTAGCTCTTTTACCATGTGTTAATTCGCCATTAATTTCATTGCTCCCAGTGTTTCTTTTTACGTGGTATATTTTTGGAAATACTATTCCAAAATAACAACTTCCATACCACCGTGCAGGAAGCCTAAAGTAAGCCTTATTCCCACACACATAATATATTCCAGGTAAAACTGAATCTGTCCCTTCTTTGATTCCCCACCCTCCAAGAATTAAGAAATTGTGTTCACATTCACTGGTACCGATGAAAATATTGTTATAGTCAGTCTTTAATCTATGTAGACACATTTTCCCTGTCTTTACAAAATCTAGAGCCATAGCAGCTTGAGCCTTGCCAGGTGTGTAACTACCTTCTTTCTCAGCCCAAGAAGGTAAATGAGCCTTATGCTCAGAAGCTTTCTTTTGAAAATCTTGTCTTCTATCTTCTACTAAATTCAAAAATATCTTTACTTCTTCATGTAACGAGCATGTTAGATTGTTTCTATGTGCATGTGTTATATCTATAGATTTCATTGTTAAGAAAAATTCTCCCATAAACTGTGCGTCTTGACTACTAAGCACTGGGTTCATACTCTTTCGAATCGGAACCTCAGAAAATATCACATCTATGTTTGAATAATAATACTGAAGCCTCCCTGTTCTATAAAATAAACTAGCCAATACACTACATGAGATGCCATAGGTTAATGGCAAGTGATGATACGTTAACCCTTCTGCTACTGATTCGGGTAACTTCATACAGACATAACAATTACTAACTTCCATGGTATCTACATATTGAAACAATAACTTTGTGAAAACATTTAAACTAGTGTCGTTATCAGTTATTTCATGATGAAATTCTGGTTCATTTTCTGCCATCAGTTCTACTCTATCACTTTTTAAGTTTGCTGTCCTTTCCTTAGTTTTGTTATTAATCTTTTTATCCATCGTCATAAGGTAAGGAACTGCTACGATCAGAACTAACCAAACTATAAGCACCATTACTAGACTACACATGCAGACTGCACAGCATCTTTTACAACATTTCTGTTTTGATCTCCCTGTAACTCTATCATCGGACATGTTGACAAGGAAGATTGCTCTTCTTATCGATTTTCAGTTTCTCTTTTCGTTATCAAGGTGGTCTTGTTTCTTTCTCATATGTAAGTTCAGCACTTGTTCCTTCATCACCACTTTCACTTGACTCTGAGCTCTCGTAATCTTCAAGAATGATGTAAGTCCAATCAGGACCCTTGAATTTGTTATTCACAAGTTTCAGTCTTTTACTTCTTCTTTTCTCAGTTTTACTTTCTTGTCCTGTTTGGCTTGTTACTTCATTTACTTGATCTGGATCTTCACTTCTGGGTTTTATGTGGTATTTTACTCTTTTAATGACACTAGGCCAATGATCACCTTTTCTTGTTTTCTTTGTTTGCACTGTCTCTTTATTTTCCTCTTCAGATATTCTTTTATTTTCGTGTTTTAGCACAGTTTCTTTTTCTGCAATTACTGTTTCTCTTATTTGCTCTTTTTCAGGTCTGATTGGTTTCTCTTCAGCAGCTCCACTGTGAGTTTCCAATAAGTGACCTTGTTCTTGATTTATTTCTTCATGTTCGTTTTTCTCGAGATCTTCTTTTTCTGTGTATTTTTCTGGATCTAACTGGTTCTGATCAGGGCTTATTGCACTTTGTACTTCTGCAGCCTGACCGGGTTCTTCTAAACCTGTCTGTCCCTGCTCAAAACTTGTTGGTTCTTCGTTATTTTGAGCCCAGTTTCCTCTCCCTATCTGGTCCTGCTCAGGTTCTTTTATTGTGTCTTCTTTTTCCTGAGCTGCTTCTTCTTCACCTATCTGATCTTCTTCAATTTCTTCCAAATTTGTTTGACTTCTTGTTCTGTGGTAAACTTCAGGAATTTCCACCACTGGTATCCAGTCCTGACTTGTGCTCGGTTGTTCTTCTTCAGCTTCCCTTGAATCTCGGACCTGAGATTCTTCAGCTGGGCAAACTTCAGCTTCCTCAGTGATCGATACTGTCTGAGGATTTTCTTCTTCAGTGTCTGGTACTCTTTTGGTGTGACTTACATGAATCCAATTAGGAAATCCTGCACACTTCACTGCGGTGTTCGTGATCAGTATGACCTGACAAGGTTCGCCCCACCTAGGTGATAGACACGTTTCTCTGGTGTGAATCTTCACTACCACCCAGTCACCAGGATTCAGATCATGTTCTTGTTCAGGCTGCCTGGAAACTGCGTCTTCTCCAACCTGGTGAGAGACAGAACCCACTAGGTCAGCCAACCCTTTGCAATAATCCAGAACCATATCATCAGATATATTCAGCAATTTGTTTATGGGAACATGTGCTTGTCTCGTTGCTCTTCCCATCATTATCTCGTGGGGACTCAATCCGGTATTTCTATCAGGAATGCTTCTGAGTCCTATTAAGACAAGTGGCAATGCATCCGGCCTACTTAATGATGTTGATGCACACATTTTTCCCAGTCTGGATTTTATTGTGCCATTTAATTGTTCAACCACTCCAGAAGCCTCTGGACGATATGCACAGTACAGTTTTTGTTCAATTTGGAATGCTTCACAGATTATTTTAATCACTTCACTGTTAAAATGCTTTCCTCTATCTGATTCCAAAGTTACTGGGAAACCAAACCTAGGAATGAGTTCTCGTAGTAACAACTTTGCGACTGTAATACTGTCATTCCTTCTGGTAGGGTAAGCCTCCACCCACTTTGAAAACAGACACACTATGACAAGTACATATTTCAGCCCTCTGCAGGATGGTAGCTGAATGAAATCAAATTGCAATCTTATAAATGGACCTTCTGCCTTTCCAATTTTTCCAAACCCAATTATTGTTTTTCTTCCTGGATTATGCATTTGGCACGTTAAACATCTCTGGCAAAGACTCTCTGCTACAGCCCTGAACTTTGGATTGTACCAATTTTGTCTGAAGAGCCTAATCATTGCATCTCTCCCTATGTGTGTGTCTCCATGATACATCCTGGCCATTTGTGAAAGCAAAGAATCGGGCATGACTGGTCTGCCATCGGCATAAATCCATACTTCGTCGTCTGCCCTTTGAGAACATCCCATTTTAATCCATGTATTTTTCTCACTCTCATCAGCATCATCTTGCATTCTTTTTACATCATTCCATGTTTCAGGTGGCGCATACAGCATAAGTTGGCAGCTGATTCCCATTCTTTCCACCCTTTTATTGACTGACAACCTATTTTTGGCACAATGTTGAGCCACAAGATCTGCGTATCGGTTGCCGACTACCACCCAATCATCTCCTGACTGGTGTGCGGCACATTTCACCACAGCCAATTCTTTTGGTGATTGTATTGCTTCCAGCAATTACCTTACGAACTGTCCATTTTTAATGGGGGATCCTGAAGAAGTCATGAAATCCCTCTGCATCCATAGTTGGCCAAAATCATGCACAACCCCGTAACCATATTGGCTATCTGTAAATATAGTTACTTTTTGATTCCTCCCAATTTTACAAGCCTTTATCAATGCAATCAATTCAGCTATTTGTGCAGATTTGACTCCTGGTAAATAGGATGCTTCAACTATTCCAGTTAATTCACACACTGCATAGGCAGCAGTTAGTTTACCATCTTCATGCCTTTGGCATGAACCATCAACAAACAGCTCCCTGTCTGGCTTCCTGAGGGGTAGTTCCTGAATATCAGGACGTGGTTTCGTGCATAACTCTGTGACTTGTAAACAATCATGTTCTTCTTCTTCGTCATCGTTAACTTCTTCATGATATGGGTCTGGTAGTAAGGTAGCTGGATTTACTATTGTGCACCTTACCATGGTCACATTTTCAGCACCCATTATTATTCTCTCATATTTAGTCAGCTGACTAGGAGTAAGATGCTGAGTTCGGGTTCTTGTCAACAGAATCACAACCGCATGTGGAACAAACACCTTTACAGGGTGTCCCATTACAATTGACTCACTTTGTTCAATGCTCAAACAGGTAGCCGCCACTGCTTTTAAGCAGCCTGGCAACGCGGCTGCCACTGGGTCCAATGTAGCAGAAAAATATGCTATAAGACGTCGGTCCAAACCATGTCTCTGGGTTAGGACCGAAAGTGCACAATTTTCTCTCTCATGACAGAATAATGCAAACTTATTTTTATAATCAGGCATGCCTAGGGCAGGTGCTGCACACAGAGCATTTCTCAGTTTTACAAAGGCTCCTACGCTCTCATCATCCCACTCAACTGGGTCCTTTGCTTTCTTTTTCGTCATTTGAATTAATGGTTTGCTAATAGAGAAAATCCTAGTATCCACTGTCGACAATAACCTACTATTCCAAGGAACATTCTCACTTCCCTTTGGGTTACAAGCATTTGCATTTTCTTGATTAATTTTACTCTTTCAAACGTTATTCTTCTTTTTCCCCTCTCAATTTGGTGTCCCAGATATTTAACTGCTGTTGTACAAAACTGTAATTTTTCAGGTGAGACTTTATGCCATTCTTCAGCTAAATGATTTAATAATGCAATGGAATCAACAACACAGTCCTCTCTGGTGTTAGATGCCACCAGTAAGTCGTCTATATACTGCACTAAGACTGAGCTTCCTGGCATTACTAGTTTCTCAAGGCACTTTTTCAATATCTGATTAAAGATGGAAGGACTTTCCGTGTACCCCTGAGGAACACGATTCCATACATAAACTTTGTTCTCAAATTTAAATGAAAAAAGATACTGGCTATCTAGATGCAAGGGTATCGAAAAGAAGGCTTGGCATAAATCAATCACAGTAAACCATCCTGCACTCCAAGGAATTTGATATAGAATTACTGCAGGATTTGGCACTATAGGACAACAGGGTTCCACAATTTTATTTATTTTACGCAGGTCTTGAACAATCCTGTATTTTCCACTAGGTTTCTTCAAACCCATGATTGGTGAATTACAAGGGCTACTCATTACCTCTTTTAATATTCCCTGTTTAACCATTCTGTTTATTTCTTCAATGACTCCTGCCTTTACTTCTGCACTCATTTTGTATTGTCTGGTATTTGGGAAAATCGCACCTTCCTTTACAATAATTTTAACTTGGTCTATTTTGGCCATAAGTCCTACTTCCTTTCCTGTGAAATCCCATACTATGGGGTTTACTGTAGTTTTTAATTCTTCTGGCAACTCGTCTTTTGTTATCAAAGAAAACATCTCATCTACTTCTGTACCTTGCTTTGCAATCATAAACTTATATACATGGTCTTCATCTGGGGTCTGAACTGCCACACCATCCGGTGTGCAGAAATTTGTGCAATTCATTTTGCACAACAAATCTCGGCCCAATAAATTTACTGGACTGGAATCACACACTACGAATTGATGCATTTCTCTAAAGTTTACTATTTTTACTTCCATTGGTTCGGTAAGAGGTGTTCTAATCTTTCTATTCGCCACCCCCACAACTTGGATAGCTTCTCCAGATAGAGGAAGGTCTGGGATGTCTGCTGTTCTCACAGTAGACCAGGTAGCACCCGTGTCCAAAAGAAAAGTAATATCATTACCTTTTACATTTCCTTCAACATATGGACCTGACTGATCTACCGGTAAGGATGCGCCAAGTACATACCCCTGCTCCCCCTCTCCTAGGCACCGTCACTGACTATAGGAACACAAATCGTCCTGAAAAAGAAATTGTGATGTTACATAATCATTCTTACCACTTCCTCCTTGATATCCGACGTCTGTAACGTGCTTTGCTCTGCTTACATTACCCTGTATAGGTGCAGGTAGCAACTGATTCTGAGGATTTACACCCTGCTGTGAGTCATTCTGCGTCTGTGGATTTAAATTTTGATTTGGGCCATTATTATTCCAAATCTTTTTACATTCATCCTTCCAATGCCCCAATTTTCCGCATCCATGACAAGGAAATTTCTTTTTAGCCTCTTCTCTGCTCATTCGTCCTCTCCCTTTTCCACCATTCTCGGTGTCACCACTCGTTCCAGAATCCTTTCCCTGATTTTCACTTGGATTATCCAAATTAATTCCCTGTTTCTCGGCCATTTTCACCTGAGCCCACATTACTTTCTCCTGTAATTTCTTGTACCTATCCTCAATGTCATCTCCACAATATTTTGCATATTTCAAAATTTCATCAATTGGCTTGCTTTGCCAACACAGCATGTGCTGCTTAATCATCTGACAAATCTCTGGCTTCAGACCATAGACAAAAAATTGGTAGACAAACTGACTCATGTTTTTATCTCCAATATCCTCGAATCCACTATACTGCTTGAATACCTGCAATAAACGCTCATAATAGGCGCGTACCGATTTACTGGCTTCTTGGGTAGTTCTGTCTATTTTCACCCAATCTGTTTCTTTCGGTGGAATTTTCCCTTTCAGGTAAGTTATTACCTGCTGGTACTTTTTCATTACATCATTTGATGGGGCACCTGTCTTTGGATCTCTAGGATACTCTTCACTTGGCCAATAAACTGTAATCTTACAATCTGTCCATAAATCGGCAGGTACCACTATGTCGAACAAACCATCCAAATCCTTCAACAATACCTTTGACACTTTCACAAACCTCTCAACCTGCTTGTACCATTCAATTGGCTTTTCTCTCAACTTTGGAAAATCATTTGTAAATGACAAAATATCCTGTCTGCTCCATGGGACATGTACATATCCCCCTCCTGGAACTTCTCGCATTGGGTACATTTGATCTGTTTTCCCTGTTTCCTTCATTAAATATTCAGATGCTGTTCTACTGGATCGTGCCTCTTCCTTTTTCTTGGCCCATCTAACTCTCCATTTATCTAGATCTCCCCATTTCTGTAAGACTGACATTAATTCCTTTATTTGTAATTTTCTTCCAGAGGCATTCATGTTTTCTAAATCTCTGTCTGAAAAATCTGCTCTATAGGGTTTCTGTAACACTTTTGATCTCCCTATTTCAATTCCCATCTGCAGAGCTAAATCTGATAATTTCTCATGGAATATCTTTACATTTCTTGTGATACTCCTGCACACAAACAATAGCTCTTCTTCATCGTATGTATTTAGGCGATCTACCCCTACATTTCCTGCTATTATCTCTTCTAGTTCGATCTTTAACCCCTTCGATGCGCGTGACGAGCTCAGCTCGTCATGCTGCGCGGTAGCGATGTGCGCATGACGAGCTGAGCTCGTCACGACCCCACCCGCGATCGGAATGTCCAGCACACGAGCGGAATTCCGATCGCGGTCAAGGGGTTAATTTATAAATGTCCATGATCTTTGGGGGTGAACTCTGTTTGTCTGATCCTTGTGCCCACCTTTCTAAGTCTTCTGGTGTTACTACTGTGGCACTTTTGGCTCCTGATGAAGTTATTATGTTTACATCTCTTGAGCAACCAGGTGTAACTCTTCTGGGGGTACTATTTACAGAATCTCGAATGGGCAAGTCCATTAATGAAATCATAGATTCACAATCACTAAAGTGATCCTCAACCATTACTACTGCTTCAGGTTTAGGAACATTCACAGGAGTTGGCATAACTAAAGGTTTCGGGTAATTTCCTTTGTCACCATATAAGGGAACTACTGGACCAATAATCGTTACAGGTATGGTTAGTGAATCAGGATGCATACTCAATTGTGTTACTTTCTGTATTAATTCTGCTCTGTTTTTATCTATGGCTTCCTTTTCTTTATCGTGAAGTACCCTACTGGCTGGGGAATCATGCAATACTTGTGGTACCAATGGTGTCCTTAACAGTGGTGCACTTGGGATGCATCCACTGTCCCTTCCTGATATGGTGGCGGGTTCTTTAATATCTCTTCTATAAATTCATCTTCGGAATCCCCAAATCTAGTCAAGTGTTTTGTCTTCTCAGTGCATTTGCTCCCTAATGGCTCATCCGCCATTAATATCGGATACAGACCCTCTGTAAGCATTGCCCTCCTCCACTGTTTCATCTGACGGTCCCTTGACTGATTTTGGTTCCTGGGGAAAAATCCTCGATAACCCCTATTACTCCTGGATCGGTCACGTTCAAATGCCTCAGTTTCCCATTCCTCTAAGGCTTCGTATTGAGTTGATCTAGGTCTGAGTTCTAAGTCATTCATCCTCAATCTCAGGTTTTGGAGAATTCTCCCATTGAAAGTACCATTCTCGGGAAATGCTAATATTCCATCATTTTTTGTATATTCTATCCAATTCTCTATCCATACACAAGTATGATAACCTCTCTCCATCATCATGAATGAAGTGGGCGTTTTAGCTGGTGGAATGATAATTCCTTCCCTAGTTTTGATTGGTTTATCCTTTTTAAAATAATTCTTAATCTTTTGTAGAAATGACATTTTTCTCTTCTCTCCGTACATCTTGGGTAGATCTCGATGTATAAAATTGTATTCTGCAAAACCTAGATATCTCCTGTCCGGTCGAGTTCCTGTTAAAGTTGGATCGCGTTTTAACATACAATCTCCTATCCACTAGGATTTCAGCTTCTATGGTAACAACCAATCAAATGCCAGCTAACTGTTATCTCTGACCCAATCCTAGCGCGGCCTTTCTGTGACGTTTGTCTGACAACCCCTCCTTTACAATCTTCTCCTTTCTGTCCCTCGCTGTTTTCGACCAATCCCAGCGCGGCACCTGTGACGTCAGTACTGCTCCTGACTACTGACCCCTCCTTTACAAGAGTCGTTCCACGCCCGCTGTTTCAACCAATTCTAGCGCGGCGTTTTGTGATGGCAGCTGCCCCTCCCTTTACAAAATCGTATGCAAACTTTGTTTTTCTTCTACGGCTTTTAATTAAAATTCAGTAACAACATAAAACATTCGCTATCGTGCCAGTTTCTCTAAATTTTGAAAAGATAGTTTCGTCCACACTAGTAAAACCTTTCCGTTTACTAAACATACACTACGAGTAAAACCCTTCAGTTTACTCTTCACGTAAACTTCAGAAATACCTGCTACTTCTTCAATGTTACCCTTTCTAGGTGATATAACATCAAATTTTACCAGTGTATTCCTTTGCTATTACTCACACGCATAGAGTCCCTAACAAGTACTGATAGCCCTACCTAACTTTTCAGTACTTTTTCTGCCTGACAGATAACCTCACTGCAGCATGGCTTCCACTTACCATCCGCTATTCAATTTTCCCCGGGGAATTCTGGACAACATAAAACAAACTTTTAAACAATAACGGATGTTAGTTCATAAAAATAAAATTCTCATTACCCAATTAACAAAGTCCAACCATCCTCTGATAACCAGAAAACTGATCCAGCGCGATACTAGCAAACAGCATTCATACACCAAATACTCACTTGAGCCCATACATTCATACTACGCTAATACTTACGCTGGTGAGTCAGTTGTACTCTTTATCAAAATCCCTGCTACCAATTACTTTTCTGATTGAAGAGTAATGACTTACCAATGAATCCTTTCCTAATTGGGAAGTTTAAAATGAGTGACATTCATTACAATTCATAATCCTGAAATAATCACTGAGTCAGGAAGTTTGAAAATTTTTATCTAAAGATTTAGCAGAGTAGAGTACAGAACCACTTGATACTTAAATCGCATATCAAGGATGAAGCATAGAATAATAATTATTGATTAATGACGGTCCCTCAGGAAGGAGAGGATAGAGACAGCAGCGCAACTAAGGTTGCAGGTATATTTACCTAAAGTGCGAGAATCAAACCCCTTGGCCAAGGAGTTGGAAAAGATAGGACCCAGGAAGGATGAAGAGCAAAGACCTCCTCCAGGTTCAGGACAGGACCGGCGACCTCTCTACAACGACGCCTGCGTCGTTCCCCTCTCTGATACTCGACTTCTCCTCGATTCTCCCGTGCCTTCCTTCTAGTGGACTCCGCCGCCCCCTCCTCAGGACCTCTCTGGACAGCGGTTCAGTCTGCAATCGATCAGCTTGTCGGTCTGGAGCTTTCTGCCTCTCTGTGCGGACGCCTGTTCTCTCGTCTCTAAGTCTCTCTAATTAACTAATTCTATATCTATTATACCCTTCTACGCCCATGTACCTCCCAGTAATGTTGCAAAAATATGGGACCACTATTTCTAATTGGACAGGGACAGGGGGTTGATCCTCACACCATATTGATTTGGTTTGATTTCTTAAAACTCATTGTTTTAAAATACCGCCCATCACTTTTATTACATTTGCTTTATTTCCCACCCGTCTCACAACAAATTTTATACATTGTTCATATAAATTGTTGCCATTCAGTTGGTACATCATGGGTACAGCGGTGTTGGCCATCAGGTCATGGCCTTGGAAGACATCCAGGTTGACTTCATCCTTTTCTCTTTTGGCAGCCATGCAGGACGCATGCCCGGAATCATTGTCTCTCGAGTTTCAGTTCACCAAACCCCAGGCCCAAATTTATGAACTAATAAAAGTCAAAGAAGAAGATATTAAAATCACATATAAAATGTTTCACTGTATACCCACTCTTTCTACTCTATTCCCATTTACTTATAAATTCTGTCCCGCATTAGTAGCGTTAAGGAAACGACAATTTAATTATAACACGAGAGCAAGCTGTAGCATGTGAAAACATAAAGCAGCCATTTTAATGCACACTGCGCAGAAGCAAGAGTTTCCCAACAAGCAAAGAAAGACGTCACAACACGTGATATGGTTGAGACATGCGCAGTAAAGTTCCCACGTTGTAGCGGCCATTTTAGAAAAGACAAGCGTTATTTGTTAGTTTAGACACATAAGCAAGCTTCCTTGCTACTTATGTTTGTGTATGCAAGAGTTAGTATGAACAATACAAAGTTTAATAAATTAATACTGTGAGAAGATTGCATCCAAGCAAGTCTCATTTGTGAGTCCTTGCTCCATCACCGCCACCCCCCAGGGCCGGCTCCTGTAGTGTCCCGGGGTGCCCACCCCCGGGACACTGCTGTTTGCAATGACAGGGCGGGAGCCTCATGGCTCCCGCCCTGGCATCGCAAACTGCTTTGCTTCATTGAAGTGAGAGCAGGGAAACCTGCTCTTGCTTCAATGAAGCAAAGCAGATTGCTTTTCCACAAGGGGAGCTGCATGTCAGCAGCTCCCCATGTGGAAAAGCAATGCCGGCTCCCGCAGGACGCGGGGAGCCAGCGGGACCGTGGTGGATTGGGGACCCCCCCACGGTCCCCAACGAGAGGCCAGGCCCCGGGGGATGGGGTCCCCGAGGCTGGAAGTGGCCCGGGAGGGGGGCCACAAGGCCCCCCTCCCCTGAGTATTAAAAAAAAAAGGAGAGGCCAGGCCCCGGGGGATGGGGTCCCCGGGGCCATATTTGGCCTGAGGAGGGGGGCCACGCGGCCCCCTCACAAAACAAAAATAAAAGGATGGCCAGGCCCTGGGGGATGGGGTCCCCGGGTCCAGAAGTGGCCCGGAGGGGGCCGTGTGGCCCCCTCCCCCAAAAAAATTTAAATAAAGGTGGGCCCCGGGGATGGGGTCCCCGGGGCCAATAGAGGCCTTAGGAGGGGGCCATGCAGCCCCCTTCCTATAAAAATAATATGTGTGGCCATGCCCCGGGGGATGGGGTCCCCGGGGCCGGAATTGGCCACTGGAGGGGGGCCCACGAGGCCCCCCTCCCATTAACATTTTTTTTTTTTTAAAAAGAGGAGCAGGCCCTGGGGGATGGGGTCCCCAGGGCACAAAAAAAGGCAAGAGAAGGGGGGCCACATAGCCCCGCTTCTTAAAAAAAAAAAAAGTCCGGCATCTCGGCTAGGCCCCGCCCCCTCCCTGCAACACTGAGCAAACGCGCCCCCTGGCGCATTTAAAGTTGGGGAACTAATTCCCCGTGAATACTGAGGGTCCCTGGGGGCCAACTAGCCCACCAGGTACCTCCAGTATGCGCCAGGAGCTGCGTTGCAGAGAGGTGTTCAGAGGCCACGCCCCTTTTACACCTCTCTGCAACGCAGCTCTGTGGCGCTTACTGGAGGTACCTGGTGGGCTAGTTGGACCCCAGGGACCCTCAGGATTCAAGGGGACTTTATCCCCCAACTTAAAACGCGCCACGGGGCGCGTTTGTACAGTGGTGAAGGGAGGGGGCGGGGCCTGAGGTGACATGTGTGCAAACACGCCCTGTGGCGTGTTTAAAGTTGGGGAATTAATTCCCCTTGAATACTGAGGGTCCCTGGGGGCCAACTAGTCCACTAGGTACCGCCAGTTTTCGCCACAGGGCTGCGTTGCAGAGAGGTGTAAAAAAGGGACGTGGCCTCAGGCCACCTCTCTGCAACGCAGCCCTGTGGCGCTAACTGGAGGTACCTGGTGGGCTAGTTGGACCCCAGGGACCCTCAGGATTTAAAGGGACTTAATCCCCCAACTTAAAACGCACCAAGGGGCACATTTGCACAGTGGTGAAGGGAGGGGACGGGGCCAGAGGTGACATGTGTGCAAACACGCCCTGTGGCGCATTTAAAGTTGGGGAATTAATTCCCTTTCAATACTGAGGGCCCCTGGGGGCCAACTAGCCCACCAGGAGCTTCCAGTAAGCGCCACTGCACTGCGTTGCAGAGAGGTGGTCCAGGCCATGCCCCTTTTTACACCTCTCTGCAACGCAGCTCTGTGGCGCTTACTGGAGGTACCTGGTGGGCTAGTTGGACCCCAGGAACCCTCAGGATTCAAGGGGACTTAATCCCCCAACTTAAAATGCGCCATGGGGCGCGTTTGATAGTGGTGAAGGGAGGGGGCGGGGCCTGAGGTGACATGTGTGCAAACACGCCCTGTGGCGCATTTTAAGTTGGGGGATAAATTCCTCTTCAATCCTGAGGGTCCCTGGGGTCCAACTAGCCCACCACATACCTCCAGTAAGCGCCACAGAGCTGCGTTGCAGAGTGGTGTAAAAAGGGGCGTGGCCTGGGCCACCTCTCTGCAACTGCAATTACAGACTGCTATTCTCAAAACCATAGACACTCCAACACCAATAACTACATACAAACTCACTGATTCTTAGGTCTACACACACATCCACTCACTCACCCGTACAGTCACTCATACTTACGGTCACTCAGTACAGGACTATCATATGCACTCATACACCTATATAGACACTCACACACCTAGTCAGTCATGCTAATAATTAATCACACTGCCATTTTCTCACCTATACAGTTATACACACACCAGCTCTCTTACTCATACAAATACAACACATTCTTACGCTCTTATACAATCACTGATACAAGTACACACTCATCCATACAGCCACTCTCACAATCACACACTCTCACTTATAGCCATTTATATACTCCAACACACATATATACTGCCTTTCACATATGTAGTTACTCACACATGTACCACTGAGATATACATTCACTCACTAACACACCCATACACACACTCACACACCCATACAGTCTATCACAGATGCACTCTTGAAACCATGCACCCACGGAATCACCCACTTACACATCTATGCACAGAGTCACACACACCCCACCCACACAAACACTCAGGCACCCATACAGATACTCAGACAACCAATCAATAACCCATGTAGACACTCATGTAGCTATTCGCAAGCCCATGCAGCCGCTTACACACCAACAGACAGACGGATACACACATTCACACAGTTTAGTCACTAACCAATGCATTCAGTAAGATACGTTTAATCACTCACTTATAGAGTCACTTATAGAGTCAGTCACGCACCTACTAAATCATACATTCAGACACTTATACACCCACTCATTCTTCAATATTACTTTCCCTATATATATTAAACATATTTAAACTTTACAGAAACACACAGTCACTGGATGATGTCATCAGTGATGTCATTTGAGATGTCATCAGTGCTGTCATCAGTGATGTCACTGACCATGTCATGAGTGATGTAATATGTGACGTCATCAGCAGTGCATTGCGGGGGAGCGAGTTATAGTTAGCTGAACTAACTATAACGGGGGAATTTCACGGGTTTTGTATGAGTGAAATGTCCAACTAACTATAACTGTCCCTAAAACCTATGGTTTTTTCAGTGAATTTCTAAAGTTTTTTAAATGCTAATTTCTAACTATAACGTGCCTGAAACCTATGTTTTTTTCAGTGAATATATATATATATTCTTTCTGCAGGAACATGTCCATAATTTGGAGTCATACATACAGGATACTAGCGATTTTATTCGAAAAATCAGGAATGTTAATTGGCAGAAAGGTTTCCAACTAATAGCTTTGGACGTGTCTTCACTGTATACATGTATTCGGAATTGCGATGGACTTAAAGCAGTGGAATATTTTCTGGCAAGAAGACCCATACAGTACATGCAGCACAATAGAATGTTGATGGACATGCTGACTTTCTGTTTGGAAAATAATTTTTTCTTGTTTAAAAAACAAATGTATCAGCAGGTGCAGGGGGTTGCAATGGGGGCCAGCTTCTCCCCCAGCTATGCTTGTATTTTTATGGGCTGGTGGGAGGAGTTGGTCCTCAAAAAGAAATTTGAGCAAATTTATAGTCAAAAAGTTGTGTCCTGGCTCAGATATATTGACGACCTTTTTATTGTGTGGAATGGTACACAGACAGAGGCCAGAGATTTTATTGCTCAAATTAACGAGAATCACGTCAACCTCACATTCACTTCATGCATCAGTGACACTAGTGTTACATTTTTGGATGTGAGGGTCACAATACAAAATGAAATTCTAACCACATCCCTATACCGTAAGGAGACAGCAGGCAATACTTTGCTCCATGCTTCTAGTGCACATCCCCTCCACTTAATTCGCAGCATCCCCTATGGGGAGATGCTGCGGTTGCTGCAGGATATGTAGCAATGAAAGGGACATGGAGAAACATCAAATGGACAGCAAGGCACGCTTTCTGCAACGGGGCTACAATATTAAAATCATAGATGCAGCTATCCGTAAGTCCAGAAGTTTGGCTAGGGAAGATTTGCTTAACTATAAGGGACATCCACAGCAGTCATCTAATGGGGGTCAAGTGGTTCCCATTGAGCCAGTCAGACTTATTCTGACTTTTTCACGACAGGAAAAACAGATACGGAGGATCATTCAACGCAATTGGCCTATAGTTAAGGATGACCCGATAATAGGCGGCACTCTCCCTAGATTTCCTGCCATAACATACAGAAAGTCAGCATCTATGGCCCACACATTAGTTAAGAGTAGTCCAGAGGACCAAGAAACAGGGGTTGGCTTTCTGCGAGAAAGGGATTTTTTAAATGCTCTAGTTGTAAAGCGTGTCTGTAAGGAAGCAATAGAACGTCTTATCGCTCAGCTTTTAATGACAAGCCACATATGATTCAACAACATTTAACCTGCAGAACAGACTATGCGGTGTATGTGTTGGAATGCAGTTGCAATCTAGCATACATTGGTAGTACAAAATTGGCGGCACATAAAAGGGTTCTGCAACACACTAGGGCGATAACTAAAAATGACCCTAGTTATCCGGTCGCAAGACACTTTAAGGAGCAACATGAGAGCAACCTGAAACATCTAAAATATTATGTTATTGACACAGTCCCGCCACAAAGGAGAGGGGGAGATCGAGAAGGCAAGCTGAGACGTCTCGAGACTCGCTATATTCTCGAGCTAGATACAAAACAGCCAGGGGGATTAAACACGAGTGAGGATTTGCACACATATTTATAAATACTACTCTCTCAGCAAACCCTCACGCAGTGAAGACGTGGGTGTAAGAATGGGTTAATCCCAGATGTGACAGCAAGTCTCCCAAAAGTAAATTAAATCTGTAGATCATAGATGACAGTAGTATCTGAGAGAATTTAGTTATCTTTATTAGTTTATTTCCTCTTACCCGTGTATATTTGATATATAATTGCAAACTGTTCATTCACTTATTACTGATTATGAAATTGATTTTATCGATATAGGGTGATTTTAACATATAAAAGCTTTTTAGGTAATCTTTTACTTGGGTTTTAGACGAATGAATTATATTTATATGACAGTTATATGTATTTAACTATTTATAGTATTTATTTACATTTTCATGAGAATATATTTATAATTGTGGGAATCATTTTTCTTGACTCAGGTAATATATCTGGTGTTTAGCCATAGCCTATTTTTGCACATGCTGTCTTTTGCACTTGGTTTTATGTTTCCAGAACAGTAACTGATGAGATATTACAGTATCAAAATAATGTTCTAGGCAATTTAAAATGAGGTTTTTTTAACTAGCACTAGCACTTTACACAATTTGCACTAGGTGGGGAATATTTAGGTTTTTTACAAGGTTAATTTTAGGTACGTTTGCTAAATAGTTATAGGAACAGGTATGAGCATAGTTTGATAAGGTGGTGAATTGAGAAAAATGCATTGAAGCTACAAATTGTGATAATCATTCATAATTATTTTAATTGGGAATATAATTGCCCTTGGTTTCATGGTTTTTTTAATCCATCAGTTTTAATTAGACAATGATTGCATTTATAAAGTTGGGGATTTATGCATTTATGCAGGAATTGTAAGGATTTTTACTATGTCCATTACCTGGTAATTATGCACTGGCACTTTAAAAAGGGTTTTTTCGCAAAGCGACGTTGTCATGTGATCAAGGCAGGGATCTGCCGAAACGCGTAATGGCGATGTGATGGTGTGCAGAATAAACTAAAAAACTAGCACTGAACCTGGGTCTGCGCTCGTTCTTCTCCTGACAAAGGATTTTCAAGGTGAGGATTTGGCATATATATATATATATATATATATATATATATATATATATATTACCTACTGGCGGTCGCCAGTAGGTAGTTATAGTTAGGACCTTGTTTCTATTCAAAAGCGTTTTTGCCAATATCTTTGGCGCCGTTTGATGAATCTTCTCGAAATTTTCAAAACTAATGGCCCGCTACGGTTAGCTCCTGTCTTGAAAGTTTTGGGGTGAGTCGTCAAGCGGGGGCCGAGAAAAAAGGGGGGACCCTAAATGCATTTTCCCCATGTTAATTTCATAGGAAACTTTAGACACGGCTACAGCCGGAACTGCTGAACAAATTACACCAAATTTGGCAAAAAGGTAGCTCTTGGTTCAGAAAGTGACCTTTTTTTTAAATGGTGTCAATCAATTCAGTAGTTTCTAAGAAACTCAAAAATAAAAAAAATATCGATATCTGGGCAGAGCCTAACCACACATCTCATTGTGAGATCTGATTGGCTGTCAGCAGTTCATCCTGGAATTGCTGGCAGCCATCTTAGGACCAATATACATGATAGCACCCCATTGAAATGCATTGTAGTGAATAGAAGATTTTGAGGGTCTCCAAAAGGATAACTATAAAGGGTGATAACAGACTTTAGTTACATTAGAATTCATTTGTTGATGGTACAATACTAATTTTAGGAATTGTGGTGTGTTCTAAGGTGATTTTATCCTGTGAAAAACCTTCTGCTGGGATATCATGAATCATGTTTGAGAGAAAACTATTTTCTCCTGCTTGTCCCATAGAGGTTTGGAAGGTGCTCCAGAAGCTAAAATGAGAGCATATTTTCTGTAAATTCACATTATCTTTCTCAGTCATGTGAGAATGAAGTCTGACAATCTCAGTAAAACATGTACATCCAACAAGGGCAGAGACTGTCAGTTGATTCCTTTGTGTTCTACTGCAGCTTCCCAGGGTGTTCTAAAGAACTACTAGAGCGCTAACAGCCTTACTTATGACAAAAGTATGGCACACCTGAAGCCATCTTGATTGGAATAAACTGTTAACACTTAAAACATTTAATTTAAAAAGGAACAAAATGATGGGGTTCATTTTGTCATAGAAATTATGCTAAGTGCTGTAGAAAGAAAAATTAGGACATGTTTTAAGTGAGATCTCAAATATCTTCCTGTTATATTTCAACAGGAGCAGCTGTCACTTGATTCCTTTGTGTTCTACTGCAGCTTCCCAGTGTGTTCTAAAGAACAACTAGAGCACTAACAGTCTTACTTATGACAAAATGATGGCACACCTGAAGCCATCCTGATTGGAATAAACTGATAACACTTAAAACATTTAATTTAAAAAGGAACAAAATGAGGGGGTTCATTTTGCCATTGAAATTATGGTTAGTGCTGCAGAAAGAAAAATTAGGGCATGTTTTAAGTGAGATCTAAAATCCTCTTCTATTTCATTAGAAAATTCTGACATGCAGACTGAAACAATCACTTTCAATACCAGCAGTAGACTTCCAGTTAACTCCCTGGTGAGCAGTAGCTTTACTACAGTGATCTAATGAGCAACTAGAGTGCTAACATTCTGAATGTATGGCAAATGTGTGACACATCTGAATGCTTTCTTGATGGAATCAAAGTAAAAAACTGAAAGCATTTCCTACTGAGGAGACTGCAGTAAATGAGGAAATTAGGAAACTTGATAACAAATAAGTCTCCCAAGATGGCCACCAGAGAAAAAAGAGACCAAATGTAGCACAACTATCACCCAGATGTAGCCCACATATACCCCAATGACAGAAGTGTGCAGAACACTTCTTATTTTTTGTTTTTTTGCAGTTTTATATAGTGCAGACTGGTCAGGTATTTTAGCGTTGCTGTTACTTGGACCCCTTATTGCGTATTTTGCACTAAGTACATGAGATTGATCTTGCGAAACATTGAACTTTACTATTCTGTTAACCTGAATTTGCTCTGAACCGGGCTTTGTAACACCCGTTTTTACCTACTGGTTTTAATTAATTCTCACTGTATTGTATTAAGAAAGAGGATTTACTGCTTTTATGTACACTTTTATGATCTATGTTTCTAAATCAGATCGAATAAAGTTTAATGAATTTAATTGAAGTCTCCCACGATGGCCACCAGAGAAAAAGGAGCCCAAATGTAGCACAAATATCACCCAGATGTAGCCCACATATAGCCCAATGACAGAAGTGTGGAAAACACTTTTTATCCTTTGTTTTTTTGCAGCTTTATATAGTGCAGGCTGGTCAGATATTGGTGTGCTTTACATGAGCATTGGTTACATCATACAAGGACAAACTCATTTTGATTGTAGGCATGGGGAGATTAAGTGATTTGACCAGAATCACAGAATGTCGAGCTGAAGCAGAAACTCCAACTTGGTTCGCCAGTTGCAAAGTCTGCAGCTCTGGAAGTATCACCACATTCTCTCCCCTAAGCGTAACATTTAATCAAGTGGTCAACTGGACAAAAAAACATAAAGATAACAAATAATTTAAAAGTGCTTTGTTGCTATTTGAGAACTCCGAAAATATGTCCTCATTTTAGTTTTTTAGAGCACTAACCATAATTTCTATGCAAATAAGACCCTCTCATTTCTATAATTTCGAAAGGAAATGCTTTAGGTATTACAGTTTTGATTATATCAAGATGACGTCAGGTGTGCCACACTTTTGTAATAAATATAGAATGTTAGCAATCTAGTTGTCTCTTGTCTCTTTCTGCACCTCTCTTGCCACTTTCTGCAGCTCACTCTCTTCTTTCTGCACCCCTCTTGCCTCTTTTGGCACCTCTCTTCCCTCATTCTACAGCTCACTCTCCTCTATCTGTACATCTCTTGCCTCTTTTGCACCTCTCTTGCCTCTTTCTGCACCTCTCTTGCCTCTTTCTGCACAGCTCTTGTCTCTTTCTGCACCATTCTTGCCTCTTTCCACACCTCTCTTGCATCTTTCTGCACCTCTCTTGCCTCTTTCTGCACCTCTCTTGCCTCTTTCTGGACCTCTCTTCTTTCTGCACCTCTCTTGCCTCTTTCTGCACCTCTGTTGCCTCTTTCTGCACCTCTCTTGCCTCTGTCTGCACTTCTCTTGCTTATTTCTGCAGCTCACTCTCTTCTTTCTGCATCTCTCTTGCCTCTTTCTGCACCTCTCTTGCCTCTTTCTGTACCTCACTCTCTTCTTTCTGCACCTCTCTTGCCTCTTTCTGCACCTCTCTTCCCTCTTTCTGCAGCTCACTCTCTTCTTTCTGCACCTCTCTTGCCTCTTTCTGCACCTCTCATGCCTCTTTCTACACTTCTCTTGGTTCTTTCTGCAGCTCAATCTTTTCTTTCTGTACCTCTCTTGCTTCTTTCTATAATTCTCTTGCCACTTTCTGCACCTCTCTTGCCTCTTTCTGCACCTCTCTTGCCTCTTTCTGAACATTTCTTCCTCTTTCCGTACCTCTCTTGCCTCTTGATGCACCTCTCTTGACTCTTTTTGCTCTTCTCTTGCCTCTTTCTGCAGCTCACTTGCTTCTTTCTGCACCTTTCTTCCTCTTTCTGTACCTCTCTTGACTCTTTCTACACCTCTTGCCTCTTTCTGCACCTCTCTTGCCTCTTTCTGCACCTCTCTTGCCACTTTCTGCAGCTCACTCTCTTCTTTCTGCACCTCTCTTGCCTCTTTCTGCACCTCTCTTCCCTCTTTCTGCAGCTCACTCTCTTCTTTCAGCACCCCTCTTGCCTCTTTCTGCACCTCTCTTGACTCTTTTTGCTCTTCTCTTGCCTCTTTATGCACCTCTCTTGCCTCTTTCTGCACCTCTCTTGCCTCTTTCTGCATATCTCTTGCCTCTTTCTGTACCAGTCTTGTCTCTTTCTACACCTCTCTTGCCTCTTTCTGTACCCCTCTTGCCTCTTTCTGCACCTCTCTTCCTCTTTCTTCACCTCTCTTGCCTCTATCTGCACCTCTCTTGGCTTTCTACTCCACTCTTGCCTCTTTCTGCACCCCTCTTGCCTCTTTTTGCACTTCTCTTGTCTCTTTCTGCACCTCTCTTGCCTCTTTCTTCACCTCACTTGCCTCTTTCTGCGCCTTTCTTCCTCTTTCTGCACCTCACTCTTCTTTTTGAAACTCTCTTGCTTCTTTCTGTGCCTCTCTTGCTTCTTTCCGCACTTCTCTTGCTTCTTTCTTCACCTCTCTTGCCTCTTTCATCACTTCTACTGCTTCTTTCTGCACCTTTCTTCCTCTTTTTGCACCTCTCTTGCTTTTTTCTGCATTTTTCTTGCCTTTTTCTGTACTTGTCTTGCTTCTTTCTTCACTTCTCGTGCTTCTTTCTGCGCCTTTCTTTCTCTTTCTGCACATGTCTTACCTATCTAGGTGTAGTTAGAAATTAGCATTTAAAAAACCTTAGAAATTCACTGAAAAAATCACAGGTTTCAGGGACGTTATAGATAGAAATTAGCATTTAAAAAACCTTAGAAATTCACTGAAAAAACCATAGGTTTCAGGTACGTTATAGATAAAAATTAGCATTTAAAAAACCTTTGAAATTCACTGAAAAAAATGTAGGTTTCCGGGACGTTATAATTATAAATTGGCATTTAAAAAACCTTTGAAATTCACTGAAAAAAACATAGGTTTCAGGGACATTATTTTTAGAAATTAGCCTTTAAAAAACCGTAGAAATTCAGTGAAAAAACCATAGGTTTCAGGGACGTTATAGTTAGTTGGACATTTCACTAGTACAAAACCAGAGAAATTTGCCCGTTATAGTTAGTTGAGCTAACTATAACTCGCGCCCCCGCAATGCACTGCTGATGATGTCACATATTACATCATTCATGACATGGTCAGTGACATCATTGATGACATCACTGATGACATCTCAAATGACATCACTGATGACATTATCCAGTGACTATGTGCTTCTGTAAAGTTAAAATATGTTTTATTTATATATATATATATATATATATATATATATATATATATATATATATATATATATATATATATATATATATATATATATATATTGCCACCAAATAGAAAGAATTACTCGCACTCCAGGAGATTAGTTTCAAGACTTCTTTACTTCAGTGTAATACAGCCAACACCATCAAGTCCTCTCACAAACCAACGCGTTTCGACCACTCTGGTCTTGCTCACGGTTAGCGGTGATCCACATTTTAGGTCTAAATATACACAACTGCCCATTTAGCCATTATGGTGCATTATGGGAAATGTGGTTCCATTTAACATAAGTGATAATATTTATAGTGCACATTATTTGTATTTACAACATTGCTAGTGTGAATCCATAATAATTATATCAGCTATGTTATGGCTTAGTGCCCCAATTATCATTTTTTCATATAATTGTTATATTTTAGACTGAGGTTTTTCATTTATTGGCATAGTGCATTTAGTTTCTCTTCTAGTCCTCTGTCAGTTGTGACAATTATTGCTTAGTGTGAGTATTTACAAGTGCACATGAAGTTCTTCGTCCCCATTCAATCCGATTGGCTGTTTGGTTTGGAATCTGATGATCATTCTTGATTCCAAGCGTCTCAGTTTTTTAGTTCTGTCTCCTCCTCTTTCGTTTGTAGGGACTGTTGCCAGACCCCAGTATTTCATTTGTTGCCATCCGTAGTTTTGATGTAATTTCATATGTTTGGTCATGGCATATGTTGGATCATCATTTTGAATTGCACGGATGTGTTCCAAGATCCTCTTTTTTAATTGGCAGATTGTACTTCCAATGTATCTGCATCCGCAATTACATTCCAACATGTACACAGCATATGTACTTTCACAGTTTATTTTTTCCTTTATTGTATATCTTCTTCCTTTCGGGTCTGTGATTTCTTTTTGTTCTCTCCGATCTTACAAGCTTTACACTTTTCACATTTTTTAAAACCGACTTGTAGATCTGTTAGCCACATTTTTGTTTTAGGTTTAGTAAAGTGACTATGTACAATTTTGTCTTTGATTGAAGGAGCTCGCTTGTATGTTATACTAGGTTTATCTTTTAGTATTTTTCTCATGTCAGGATCTTTTAACAGTATGTGCCAGTGTTTGTTCATTATTTCTGCAATGGCATAATTTTCCTTACTGTATGACAGGATCATTCTTATGTCTGGATTCTCTTCCTTTTTATCATCTCTTGTGGTCTGTAAGGTTTGTTCTCTGGGGATTTGTTCTGCCTTCTTTCTTCCCATCCTTACATCAATTGGTTTGTAGCCTCTTTCTAGGAAGTTTTTGGTTGTTTCATCCATTTTGTATTCCAATTCTTTATTGTCAGAGCAGTTACGTTTCATACGTAGGAATTCACCGTATGGTATACTTTTGATTAATGATGTTGGGTGAAAGCTTGAGCCATGGAGTATGCTGTTTGTGGCTGTTGGTTTTCGATATGTTGTCGTTTTCAATTTGCCTTCTTCCTGATATACTTCAATGTCAAGGAATTGTATTCTTGGTTTGCTGGAGTTGTGTGTAAATTACAGACCTTCAGCATTGGTGTTTAGCTTCATTATATATTTGCTGAATTCTTCCGACGTACCACTCCATATGATAAACAGATCGTCAATATATCTTAGCCATAATATGATTTTTTCAGTGTATATATCCATATCTTCACTCCAGGCTATTGATTTTTCCCACCATCCCATTGTGAGATTCGTGTAACTAGGTGAAAAGGACACGCCCATGGCGGTTCCGCACATTTGGCAATAGAGTTGTTGGTCAAATATGAATATATTATTTCGTAGGCATAGCTCCACCATTTCCTTGATCATTTTGGAATGTTCAAGATATTTAATATCTTTTTGTCCTAGAAAGTATTCTACAGCTCCAAGTCCTGTGTTGTGATTAATTGATGTGTAAAGTGATACTACATCAATTGTAGCTAGCAGATAGTCTTCTTGCCAGTATGTTTCGTTCAAGATCCTCAAAAAGTCACCTGTGTCTTTGATGTAGGAGTTTAGCGTGGTGACCATTGGTGCCAGGAAGGAATCCACATATTTTGAAAGGGGTTCATAGAGTCTGTCACAGCTTGATATTATCGGTCTTCCTGGTGGATTGATCAGTGTTTTGTGGATTTTGGGTAAGAAGTATATGGTTGGGATTGTAGGGTTGTCTTTGGTTAGGAAGCTCACCTCATCATTGGTTAGCAGACCTTTGTCTGACCAAGTTTTCAATTTTGATTGTAATTCCAATGTTAATTGATTGATGGGATTTGATTTTAATTTTTTGTAATTTTCAATGTTGTTTAATTGTCTTAGTGCTTCTTTTTTATATTGCGTCTTCTCCATCACCACAATGTTCCCACCTTTATCGGCTGGTTTAATTTCAAGGCTTTCATTTTCCATTAATTCTTTCAGTGCTCTCCTTTCCGCTTTGTTTAGATTTTCATTTTTCTTTTTTCCTTGTTTGTAAGTTAGATTTTCTAGATCTGATGTTACGAGTTCATAGTAAAGATCAATTTTGTTTCCTTGTGTTAAGATGGGACAGAATTTTGATTTAGGTTTGAATGTGGTTTTGTCTCTTCCTGAGGTTTCAAATCCTAGTCTTGTTATTATATCTGATTCCTGTAATTCCTCATCCTCTAGATCATATGTAAGATCGTAAACTGTTTTCATTTCTGGTATTTGATTGATTGTGATACTAGGGGATGGATCAGTTGTGCCACTTGCTTCATCTAATGTAGTTTTGTTTTGGTATTTAGCAAAATATTTGGCCAATTTTAATTTCCGAATAAATTTGTATGTTTCAATTTTGGTTTCTACTATATCATGGTGGGTTTCTGGGCAGAAGGTCAGTCCTTTGTTTAGTACACTACATTGATTTTGCGTTAGTATTGTGTTTGACAGGTTTACAATCAGATTGTTATCTGATTTTAAATTGTGTTTCTGACTTATTTCCTTGATTTGCTGCGTAATGTGTATTGATTTGTATTTCCGTAGGCTTCTCCTTGTTTTTCTGTGTTTGATTGTTCTGTTGTTCTGCCTCTTCCTCTGCCTCGATTTTTCGTTTGTGTTTGTCCTCTGCCCCTCCCTCTGTTGTTTCCTGGCCTTTGATCTATGTACATCAGTCTCATTTCGTCTAAAAAGACGTTTTTCCGTGGCAGTGGCATTTTCTCCTTCACTCAATTCTGCCTCTGATTCACTCATGGTTGTGTCTGATCCATTTTGTTTGGCTGGTTTCGCCTTTAGTTGCTTTCTTAGCTGTGTGAATCTTTTAGCAAAGGTGAAAATAGTTCCAATTTCATAATCCCTTTCATCTCTATGAAATTTTCTTTGTTTTCTCTCCTCAACTACTTTTTCATATTTCTCCAAGTTAATTTCCATTTCCGTTCTGTATTTTCCACTTTCTTCCTGTTTTTTCAATGATTGTATCTCTTTCTCCAAGGTCTCAATTGTTTTGTGTATGTCATCTAGATCTTTCTTGTCATATTTAATGATAATTTGCATCATATTGCGAGAGCATGCCATATTGTTTTTGCCCCACTCCTCTAGCATTTCAGGTCTCGTGTCCGGATGATTAGGTAAGGTGAATATTCTTAGTCCTCTCGGGACTCTGTTTACCTCTAGATACTTCTCCATGGTTATTATTTCCCATCCCTTTGTGATTTCCTTTTTCATTGATTTTTCCAATTGAAAAAATAGGCTTTTCAGATTTTTCCCGCCTGCATCACGTTCCATTGTTTCTCCAGCTCTTTCATAGCTATGGGCACCTTTATTACTTGTAAACAGGGCTTCTGCTTTCATTTGCCTCTTATTTATTCTCTCCGCTATGTTTGCCATGTTTCGTGCTTTGTATTTTCAGTTTTACAATGTTAGTTGTTATTTTTTCCTTTCAATGTGCGTAATGTTTAATCTGTAACAGTGGCCGTCCGCCCACGTTTTGTCCTCTCTGTCTTATAATAATTGAATTGGTTACACTGCTTGTCTCACTAATGTGTTGTCACAACCTTTTTCCGCCGTTAATGGATTCACTTCAGTTCCTCGTGGTGTATTTCTTTTATGGCTGCCGTTGCCGTGATTCCCTACGGTAACGTTTTCCCTATGTCTTTATCTCTCCCCACATCCATCCTGACAGCGTCAAACAAACAGGCACCGACTCCGTGAGAATATGGCACAGATGACGATTTATTTCAACAAGGTCAGACGCGTTTCGGCGGTACAACCGCCTTGTTCACTGCATATATATATATATACCAAGGTGTATTGAAGAATGAGTGGGTGTATAAGTGTCTGAATAGATGATTTAGTAGGTGCGTGACTGACTGTATAAGTGAGTGATTAATCGTGTCTTACTGAATGCAAAGGTTAGTGTCTAAACTGTGTGAATGTCTGTATTAGTATGTCAGTTGGTATGTAAGCAGCTGCATGGGTTGGTGAGTAGCTACATGAGTGTCTATATGGGTTATTGATTGGTTGTCTGAGTATCTGTATGGGTGCCTGAGTGTCTCTGTGGGTGGGTGGGGGGTGTGTGACTCTGTGCATAGATGTGTGAGTAGGTGATTCACTAGGTTTATGGGTTCAAGAGTGCATCTGTGAAGGGCTGTATGGGTGGGTGAGTGTGTCTATGGGTGTGTTGGTGAGTGAATGGATGTCTCAGTGGTACATGTGTGAGTAACTACATATGTTAAAGGCAGTATATGTGAGTGTTGGAGTATATAAATGACTATATGTGAG
This sequence comes from Calotriton arnoldi, assembly GCA_963921515.1. Lineage (NCBI taxonomy): Eukaryota > Metazoa > Chordata > Amphibia > Caudata > Salamandridae > Calotriton > Calotriton arnoldi. Next base: position 32,691 of record CAWUFW010002489.1, on the reverse strand, counting down.
AGTGAGTGATTGTGAGAGTGGCTGTATGGATGAGTGTGTGCTTGTGTCAGTGATTGTAGAAGAGAGTAAGTATGTGTTAGTATCTGTATGAATAAGTGAAGTGGTGTGTGTATAACTGTATAGGTGAGTAAATGGGAGTGTGATTGATTCTTTGCATGACTGACTAGGTGTTTGAGTAACTCTATGGGTGAGTGGTGGTGTGTGAGTGTCTGTATAGGTGTTTGAGTGCATATGATAGTGCTGTATTGATGAGTGACTGCATGTATGAGTAACTGTATGGATGAATGAGTGGACATGTGTGTAGACCTAGGAATCAGTGAGTGGGTATGTAGTAACTGGTATTGGTGTGTCTATGGTTTTGAAAATGGTAGTCTGCATTTTAGAGTGGGTGTATCAAAGGTTATATTAGAGTGTGAGTAGGTGCATCAGATTATCACATGGATGATGTCATCAGCGATGTCATCAGTGATGTCATTTGAGATGTCATCAGTGATGTCATCAGTGATGTCACTGACCATGTCATGAGTGATGTAATATGTGACGTCATCAGCAGTGTATTGTGGGGGCACGAGTTATAGTTAGCTCATATAACTATAACGGGTGAATTTCTCTGGTTTTGTACTAGTGAAATGTCCAACTAACTATAACGTCCCTGAAACCTATGGTTTTTTCAGTGAATATATATATATATATATATAGGTGACCGAAACGTTATGGCATTAAGGAAAGGGTAAATAAATTACTATTGCAAGACAAGAGGAGTTTGTGCTCTGTTTTCAGAAACCGTCAAGCATAAAGACGGCGAGAGCGATTTGGAAATCAATATATATATATATATTACCTACTGGCGGTCACCAGTAGGTAGTTATAGTTAGGACCTATTATCCATAGGAAATTCATAACATTCTTTTCCCAATAACTTTGGCGCCGATTGACGAATCTTCGCGAAATTTTCAAAACATATGGCCCGCTCCGGTCAGCTCCTGTCTTGAAAGTTTCGGGGTGATTTGGCAAGCGGGGGCCGAGAAAAAAGGGGGGTCCCAAAACGTGTTTTCTCCATGTTAATTTCCATAGGAAATTTTAGCCACGGCTACAGCCCGAACTGCTGAACGGAATTACACCAAATTTGGCAAAAAGGTAGTGCTTGGTTCAGAAAGCGCCCTTTTTTTAAATGGTGTAAATCCGTTCAGTAGTTGCGGAGAAATTAAAAAAATAAGAGTCAAAAAATCAATTTCCCATAGGAAACTTTATGCAAGGCTACAGCCAAAACTGCTGAACGGAATTTCACCAAATTTGGCAAAAAGGTAGTGCTTGGTTCAGAAAGCACCCTTTTTAAAAATGGTGTAAATCCATTTAGTAGTTGCTAAGAAAATCAAAAATAAATGTTTCGATATTTAGAGGCACGGAGGATCTGCGGACCCTCCCGACCACGAGCTTCATGCTAATTGGCTGTCAACACTCCAAACCAGGAAGTGTTGGCAGCCATCTTGTGCCTTGGTAGAACCGAGGCACAAGAAAACAGGAAAGAAACACGAGAAACAAGAAAAGGGGGCAGGGTAGAAACACCCTGACCCCCTAGGCCTGCTTAGGGGGTCCCACAAGGACCCCCATGGCCCAAAAAAGCATTTTTTTTTTAAATCGCGAGATGCACGGAGGATCCGCGGATCCGGCAAAGAAAATAAAAAGAACGAAGCACGGGCTCCAGCGCTTCGTTATTAATTAGCCCCCGGGTGGGCCAAGACCCGGGGGCATTTGTAAAATGTATTTGCGGGGGCCCAGGGGGACCCCTGCAGCCCCGGGGACCACCACCCCCTGGGGCTTTCTATAAATATTTGCGGGGGGTGCACAGCCCCCCCCGCAGCCCCGGGGACCGCCACCCTCTGGGGCTTTTATTTTAAATAGGTGGGGGGCCTCCAAGGCCCCCCAAGCCCCGGGGACCGTCACCCACGGGGCTTTATTTACATATTTGCGGGGGACTCACGGCCCCCCGCAGCCCCGGGGACCGCCACCCCCCGGGGCTTGTTTTTTTTTAAACTAAACTACCTGTGTGGGGGGCTCGCGCCCCCCCACACACCCCGGGGACTGCCACCACCCCGGGGCACTAAGAATGCAAATTTAGGATTGGGAGGGGGGCCGCGCAGCCCCCCTCCTGGAGCCAGTGATGGCCCTGGGGACCGCCACCCCCCAGGGCCGGCTCCTGCAGTGTCCCGGGATGCCCACCCCCGGGACACTGCTTTTTACAATGACAGGGCGGGAGCCTCGCGGCTCCCACCCTGTCATTGCAAACTCTGGTTTGGGTTTTGAAAGCAAGAGCAGGAAACCTGCTCTCGCTTTCAAAATCCAAACCACATTGCTTTTCCACACGGGGAGCTGCATCTTAGCAGCTCCCCGTGTGGAAAAGCAATGCCGGCTCCGAAGGAGGCGGGGAGCCGGCGGGACCATGGGGGAATTGGGGACCCCCCCACGGTCCCCAACGAGAGGCCAGGCCCCAGGGTATGGGGTCCCCGGGGCCATTAGTGGCCCAGGAGGGGGGCCACGCGGCCCCCCCCTCTGCCATTATAAAAAATTAAAAAAAAGATGGAAAGGCCGGCCCCGGGGGATGGGGTCCCCGGGGCCATAAATGGCCTGAGGAGGGGGGCCACGCAGCCCCCCCTCCAATAATTTAAATACAAAAAAAAAACATGGCCATGCCCCGGGGGATGGGGTACCCGGGGCCGAATATGGCCTCGGGAGGGGGGCAACGCGGCCCTTTCCAATTTAAAAAAATAAAAATAAAATAGGGGTCAGGCCGTGGGGGATGGGGTCCCCAGGGCCAATAAAATAGGAAAGGAAGGGGGGCCACACAGCCCCCCTTCTTAAAAAAATAAATTTTTAAAAAAGACTGGCATCGCGCCAGAGGCCCCGCCCCCTCCCTGCAGCACTCTGCAAATGCGCCACCTGGGGCATTGTAAGATGGGGAACTAATTCCCATTGAATACTGGGGGTCCCCGGGGGCCAACTAGCCCACCAGGAACCTACAGTAGGCGCCAGGGAGCTGCGTTGCAGAGAGGTGTTCAGAGGCCAAGCCCCTTTTTACACCTCTCTGCAACGCAGCTCTGTGGCGCTTACTGGAGGTACCTGGTGGGCTACTTGGACCCCAGGGACCCTCAGGATTCAAGGGGACTTAATCCCCCAACTTAAAACGTGCCACGGGGCGCGTTTGCACAGTGGTGAAGGAAGGGGGCGGGGCCTGAGGTGACATGTGTGCAAACACGCCCTGTGGTACATTTTAAGTTGGTGAATTAATTCCTCTTCAATCCTGAGGGTCCCTGGGGGCCAACTAGCCCACCAGGTACCTCCAGTAAGCGCCACAGAGCTGCGTTGCAGAGTGGTATAAAAGGGGCTTAGCCTCTGAACACCTCTCTGCAACGCAGCTCCGTGGCGCATACTGGCGGTACCTGGTGGGCTAGTTGGCCCCAGGACCCTCAGGATTGAAGAGGAATTAATTCCCCAACTTAAAACGCGCCACAGAGCGTGTTTGCGCATATGTCACCTCAGGCCCCGCCCCTTCCTTCACCACTGTGCAAACGCGCCCCTGGCGCAGTTGTAAGTTGGGAATTAATTCCCCTTGAATACTGAGGGTCCCTGGGAGCCAATTAGCCCACCAGATACCTCCAGTATGCACCAGGGAGCTGCGTTGCAGAGAGGTGTTCAGAGGCCACGCCCCTTTTTACACCTTTCTGCAACGCAGCTCTGTGGCGCTTACTGGAGGTACCTCATGGGATAGTTGGACTCCAGGGACTCTCTGGATTCAAGGGGACTTTATCCCCCAACTCAAAACGCGCCACAGGGTGCGTTTGCACAGTGGTGAAGGGAGGGGACGGGGCCTGATGTGACATGTGTGCAAACACACCCTGTGGCGCGTTTGAAGTTGGGGAATTAATTCCTCTTCAATCCGGAGGGTCCCTGGGGGCAAACTAGCCCACCACTTACCCCAGTAAGCGCCACTGCGCTGCATTGCAGAGAGGTGGCCCAGGCTATGCACCTTTTTACACCACTCTGCAACGCAGCTCTGTGGCGCTTACTGGAGGTACCTCATGGGATAGTTGGACTCCAGGGACTCTCTGGATTCAAGGGGACTTTATCCCCCAACTCAAAACGCGCCACAGGGTGCGTTTGCACAGTGGTGAAGGGAGGGGGCGGGGCCTGATGTGACATGTGTGCAAACACACCCTGTGGCGCGTTTTAAGTTGGGGAATTAATTGCTCTTCAATCCGGAGGGTCCCTGGGGGCAAACTAGCCCACCACTTATCGTAGTAAGCGCCACTGCGCTGCGTTGCAGAGAGGTGGCCCAGGCCATGCCCCTTTTTACACCACTCTGCAACGCAGCTCTGTGGCGCTTACTGGAGGTAAGTGGTGGGCTAGTTGGCCCCCGGGGACCCTCAGGACTCAAGGGGACTTAATCCCCAATTTACAATGCACCAGGGGTGCGTTTGCGCAGTGGTGCAGGGAGGGCGTGGCCTGATGTCACAAGTGTGGAAACGTGCCCTGTGGCGCGTTTTAAGTTGGGGAATTAAGTCCCCTTGAATCCTGAGGGTCCCTGGGGGCCAACTACCCCACCAGGTATGTCCAGTAAGTGCCACAGAGTTGCATTGCAGAGAGGTGTAAAATGGGGCATGGCCTCGGACCACCTCTCTGCAACGCAGCTCTGTGGTGCTTACTGGAGGTACATGGTGGGCTAGTTGGACCCAGGGACATTCAGGATTCAAGGGGACTTAATCCCCCAACTTAACCCCTTCGGTGCTTATGACGAGCTGGACTCGTCATGGCACACAGTGCTCGTGTGCTCATGACGAGTCCAGCTCGTCATAAGACCACCCACGGGGGAAGCGCTGGCGCTCCCCCCGTGGGAATCCGATCCTTAGTTTTTTTGGGGGGGAGGCAGGGGAAGGGCTTCCCCTGCCTCCCCCCGCCCCCCCGCCCTCCCCATCAATGACGTCAGCGCGCGAGGCGCGCTGACATCATTGAGGGTTTCCCTTTCTTCCCCGACGCGCTGGAAGCCATTTGCTTCCAGCGCGTCGGGGAAATAAGGTGAGGTTTGGCTCGGGGAGGGGGGTGTTTGTATCAAAAGAGGCATCGAGGGAAATGAAAGGGTTTTCCTTTCCCCCGATGCCTCTTTTGTGCATTCCTGCTGCACGATCATGTGATCGTGCAGCAGGAATGCCCACGAGGGAGGAGGGAGGGTCCTTTACGCAGCTGTAGTGTAGGAAAGGCACTATACATTTACCCAACGAGGTAGCATTTACTGATTAGCCAGTAGAAAGTACTCCAGTTGAGTAGAGGTATTGCACAAAACGGTGGCATCTTCGTGGATAAATATGCAGGGCAGATGTGCCTTCTCTCCATTTCCAACGTGAAAAGTTAGCTGTAATCCTTGATGGAGGTCTTTGCATCCTTCATTTTCTCGAGCGCAATTCTCGTGTAGAATTCGTGAGCGTGGTTAAGCAGATGTGGCTTCTCTCCATTTACACCCTGAAAAGTTAGCTGTAATCCTTGATGGAGGTCTTTGCATCCTTGAATTTCTCGAGCGCAATGCTCGTGTAGTTCCTGTGACCAGGAGGTTCCTTCTCCTCGTCTGCCGCTGAGATCGTGCTCTGACCCTTTATAAACAAGAGGCATGTGAACGGGCCTAGAAGCCCCGCTCGTTTGGCCCCGCCACACATACACTAGCGGTATGCAACGTCTGCCCGCCCTTTCCCCACTATGATGGACAGCTTATCAAAGGTTCCCGGCGCTTTCGGCGCGGTGGCAAAATTACAGACACACAGGTCACTGGAGACAATTCTTCTGGTCCTTTACGCAGCTGTAGTGTAGGAAAGGCACTATACATTTACCCAACGAGGTAGCAGTTACTGATTAGCCAGTAGAAAGTACTCCAGTTGAGTAGAGGTATTGCACAAAACGGTGGCATCTTCGTGGATAAATATGCAGGGCAGATGTGCCTTCTCTCCATTTCCAACGTGAAAAGTTAGCTGTAATCCTTGATGGAGGTCTTTGCATCCTTCATTTTCTCGAGCGCAATTCTCGTGTAGAATTCGTGAGCGTGGTTAAGCAGATGTGGCTTCTCTCCATTTACACCCTGAAAAGTTAGCTGTAATCCTTGATGGAGGTCTTTGCATCCTTGAATTTCTCGAGCGCAATGCTCGTGTAGTTCCTGTGACCAGGAGGTTCCTTCTCCTCGTCTGCCGCTGAGATCGTGCTCTGACCCTTTATAAACAAGAGGCATGTGAACGGGCCTAGAAGCCCCGCTCGTTTGGCCCCGCCACACATACACTAGCGGTATGCAACGTCTGCCCGCCCTTTCCCCACTATGATGGACAGCTTATCAAAGGTTCCCGGCGCTTTCGGCGCGGTGGCAAAATTACAGACACACAGGTCACTGGAGACAATTCTTCTGGTCCTTTACGCAGCTGTAGTGTAGGAAAGGCACTATACATTTACCCAACGAGGTAGCAGTTACTGATTAGCCAGTAGAAAGTACTCCAGTTGAGTAGAGGTATTGCACAAAACGGTGGCATCTTCGTGGATAAATATGCAGGGCAGGTGTGCAGAATTCGTGAGCGTGGTTAAGCAGATGTGCCTTCTCCATTTCCAACGTGAAAAGTTAGCTGTAATCCTTGATGGAGGTCTTTGCATCCTTCATTTTCTCGAGCGCAATTCTCGTGTAGAATTCGTGAGCGTGGTTAAGCAGATGTGGCTTCTCTCCATTTACACCCTGAAAACTTAGCTGTAATCCTTGATGGAGGTCTTTGCATCCTTGAATTTCTCGAGCGCAATGCTCGTGTAGTTCCTGTGACCAGGAGGTTCCTTCTCCTCGTCTGCCGCTGAGATCCTGCTCTGACCCTTTATCCCCTTCGGTGCTTATGACGAGCTGGACTCGTCATGGCACACAGTGCTCGTGTGCTCATGACGAGTCCAGCTCGTCATAAGACCACCCACGGGGGAAGCGCTGGCGCTCCCCCCGTGGGAATCCGATCGTTAGGTTTTTTTTGGGGGGGAGGCAGGGGAAGGGCTTCCCCTGCCTCCCCCCGCCCCATCAATGACGTCAGCGCGCGAGGCGCGCTGACATCATTGAGGGTTTCCCTTTCTTCCCCGACGCGCTGGAAGCCATTTGCTTCCAGCGCGTCGGGGAAATCAGGTGAGGTTTGGCTCGGGGAGGGGGGGGTTTGTATCAAAAGAGGCATCGAGGGAAAGGAAAGGGTTTTCCTTTCCCCCGATGCCTCTTTTGTGCATTCCTGCTGCACGATCATGTGATCGTGCAGCAGGAATGCCCACTAGGCACGAGGGAGGGAGGGAGGGAGAGAGAGAGAGAGAGAGAGAGAGAGAGTGTGTGTGTGTGTGTGTGTGTACACCCCAGCTTCTATTTTATTTTAATTTGCTTCTCCATGAAATGTAAATGGGCAGTAGACCACAAAGTTATTATTGGTATGTGGCTAGGACGCGTCAATTCAAACTGCTCCCAATTCACACCGGTGAGCGTATTGTGTAGGTGGGTAATTAATGTGCACTGGTGTTCAGCTTTGCGCTGCAGGATTTTTGTACAATGCATATGCATGTTGACTGTGTGCACGGGGGATTTATATAGGTGCTGGTCAGTGCATGAGGAGTGTCAGCAGGACACGTGTATTGCCTACATAGAGACACAGGTTATGTGGACTGGACTAGGTAAATTTAGAATATATCTGCGTTTGTGAACTACATCTACACTGTGTGTGTATAGGTAGAAGGGTACATAAACTCCAGCACGCAAGGGTGAGGAATGTACAGGAAAAAGTACAAATTTACAATGAAGAGCGAACTTCCTAGAGGGGGCTGAGAGTGAAAGTATTAGTTCTGAAAGTGTCTTTGGAAGAGAAGAGATTTGAGGTCAGCTTTGAAGATCCGGGTAGAGGAGGTGGCATGGAGCAATGGGGGAAGCGAGTTCCAGATTCTCACCGCATTTCCTGAGAAGGATTGCGCCATCGATCTTTCCCTTTTTGAAGACGGGGGGGTGGGCTCAAGCAGAAGCTTTTCCGCATTGCGAGAAGGGCGAGAGCCACCGGACAATTTCAATTTATTTGCCAGGTAACGAGGGGAGGAGGTGTGTAAGGCTTTGTGTGTGATGCAGGCAGTTTTGTAAATCGATCTTGCCTCGATCGGAAGCCATCGAAGAGAGGATAGGAGTGACGTGGTCGCTTCGTTTAGACCCTGAAATGAGGCGAGCTGCTGAATGGAGGATGGATTTGAGAGGGGAGAGGTGGGATTTGGGTAGGCCCGTCAGAAGAGAATTGCAATAATCCAGTCTTGAGAGAACCAGAGATTGTACCAAGGTTTTTAAGTCTTTCTCCGGGAAGAACCGACGGATCCCCCGTAGAAGGCGCAACTGGTAACGTGCGTTCTTAGCAATAGAGTTGATGTGGGAGATTAGGTTGAGTCTTTTGTCAAGAATGACACCTAGGGATTTAGCGCTGTCAACAATGATGGGTTTGTTGTTGAGTAGGTTCAGCTGATCCATCCAAGATTGTACAGGAGGAGGTGATAGAGAGGTAGAGAGGAGGAGGAATTCAGTTTTGGCGGGATTCAGAATGAGTTGGTGAGCTAACATCCAGTTGTGAATAGAGTTGAGAGTAGAGTTGAGTAGTGAGAGATCGTGTGCGGAAGATAAAGGTATCTTCCCACTAGTCCACCAGGCTTTTATTTGTGGAGAGTGACCCCTTGGGTGGCAGAATAGCAGTATGTTTTTAGGCCCATCTGCCCCCAAGGAGGGCAGAAGCCACTAGACACCAGGGTTTTTTTAATTTTTGTGTTGGGGAGTGGCCAAAAGGGCAAGGGTTGCTCCCCTTTTACGGGGGTGAATATTTTATTTATACTGTTAGGCCCACCTACCCCTTAGCTTGGCTGGTGGATTGTGTGTGGACTGGTGCATTATTTGCATATGTGATTGTAATGTTTTTTTTTCTCCTTTTTATTCTAGTGTAAAGCTTTTGATTCCTGTTTGCGGTTTCGGCAGTGGTGGTTCTGCAGTTTTGCGTAATTGCATTTATTTGGTAAGAAAAATATTTTTGTTGTGTGTACTCCAAATGAGTATTATTGTCATGCATGAATGAATTTTTTTGTAAGTGGTGCCATAATGGCAGCATATTTGTTAGTGTTCAGAGCATGAAATTCTTTGCGATGTTTTGCATTGTCTTATGTGTAATTTTTTTCTTCTTCTTTTTTAGTGGGATATTGTTGATCCTTACTGTGTCTGTGCAGAGTAGGTGGTGGTGAGTCTAGCTGCTTCTGTCACGTGAGTGGTATAGTGTTGGAGTATATAGGTCTTTGTGATAAAGCTACATTTTGTTTATTTCTTTTTTTTACAAAGGGTTTGTTGTTGTTGACTTGTTTGACAAGTAACCTTTATTAGTAAGCATTATGGCTAGCCGTAGAATTACTGCTCAGCAGGTGGTTGGTTTGCTTCTTGAATCTTCCTCTGAGCAGGATTATGAGACTGACAGTGCGTCTGAGGGAGAGGAGGGAGGGGAAGATTCAGGCAGTGAGTTTTCTCTCCACATGGAATCATCGGATGATGAAGGTACTCTCAGTGCAGATGAAGTGCCTGATTTAGAGGAGGATACTACTGTGCCGATGGTGCAAGAGGCATCTGGATTGCAGCCTGGGGCTGCTAGGCTTCCTACTGGAAGTGCTGGACTCTGGGTTGATCCAAACATGGTGCAGCCGGTGTTGCCTGCCTTTAGTGGTTATGCAGGGTGTAGAGTGGATTGTGAACATTATTTGCCTATACAGTATTTTCAGTTGTTTATGGATGATGTATTTTTGGGTGAGATTGTTGAGCAGACTAATTTGTATGCTGAACAGTTTTTGAGGGACAACAGTGCCAGACTTAGGCCCCATTCTAGAGCTACCCGGTGGAGTCCCACAAATCTGGAAGAGATGAAGAAGTTTTTGGGTTTGACTTTTTTGATGGGTTTGATAAGGAAGCCGTCCATGGGTTCATATTGGTCTACCAGTCCCTTGATGGCAACGGCCATATTTCCTGCAGTTATGACTCGTGATCGGTATTTACTTTTGCTTCGGATGCTGCATTTTGTTGATAATGGTTTGGCGTTGCCACGAGATCACCCTGAATGTGACCGTCTTTTTAAGATTCGGCCTGTTCTTGATCACTTTGTAGATCGATTTTCAGAGATCTATACTCCAGGGAAAGAAATATCTATTGATGAGTCTTTGGTCCTGTTCAAGGGCCGTTTGGTTTTTAGGCAGTACATTCCTAGCAAGAGGGCACGCTATGGAATTAAGCTGTATATGTTGTCTGAGAGTAGGACAGGATATGTTTTTAATTTGCGTGTGTACACTGGTAGGGATTCCACTATTGACCCCCCTGGTTGTCCGTCCACTTTTGGAGTTTCAGAGAAAATTGTGTGGGATCTTGCTAGAGGACTGTTTAACAGAGGCCACCATTTGTACCTTGATAACTTCTACACTGCTGTGCAATTGTTTAAGGAATTGTTCAAAGTGGACACTTTTGCTTGTGGCACAATCCGCTCTAACCGTAAAGGTTATCCAAAAGAGCTTGTTTGCAAAAAACTTCAGAGGGGACAGTGCAGTGCCTTGCGTAGTGAGGAACTGCTAGCTGTGAAATTTGTGGACAGGAGGGATGTGTACATGCTGACTACCATCCATGATGAGAGTACTTCACCTGTGGCTGTTTGGGGTCAGATTGCTGAAGTGCGCAAACCTGTGTGCATTTTAGACTACAATAAGCACATGGGTGGTGTTGATAGAGTAGATCAGAGGTTGGAACCTTACACTGCTATTCGTAAGTCTTACATTTGGTATAAGAAGTTGGCCATCCATCTCTTCAATTTAGCAACTTTCAATGCTTTTGTTGTGTTCAAGGAGTGTTCTCCTGCGTCAAAGTTGACTTTTGTTCAGTTTCAGGAGTCTGTCATAGGCAGCCTTGTTGTTGTGGAACAGGCAAGTGTTCCTAGAGTTGGAGTGGTGGAGGATGTGGCTCGATTGAAAGATCGCCACTTTCCTGATCACATTCCTCCTGCATCCTCAAAAGACTTTCCCACTAGGAGATGTAGAGTCTGTTGGCGAAGAGGTACGCGGAAGGAGACTCGTATGTACTGCCCTGAGTGTCCTTCTAACCCTGGGCTGTGTGTGCCTGCTTGTTATAGAGCGTACCACAAGCAAAAGAATTATTGGGAGCAACCATGAGTGGTAAAGTGAACTGCCTGGTCTGTAATGTTTAAGAATTGTTGTTCTGTTTCAAGGTTGGCATTAGTGCAATGTATTTAGTTTCTGATTTTGTGTTAGTAGATTTGTATCTATTTGCAATTTGTTTGTGTTTTCTTTTTTGTATAAAAAAATCCTAAATGTGATGGTGGTGTGTGTAGGCTGGTGCTTGGCTGGCGGTGTGCGTGGAGTGGCGCTTGGCTGGCGGTGTGCGGGGAGTGGCTCTTGGCTGGCGGTGTGCGTGGAGTGGTGCTTGGCTGGCGGTGTGCGTGGAGTGGCGCTTGGCTGGCGGTGTGCGTGGAGTGGCGCTAGGCTGGCGGTGTGCGTGGAGTGGCGCTTGGCTGGCGGTGTGCGTGGAGTGGCGCTTGGCTGGCGGTGTGCGTGGAGTGGCGCTTGGCTGGCGGTGTGCGTGGACTGGCGCTCGGCTGGCAGTGTGTGAGTAGTGACTTGCTGCTGGTCACTACACACACTGCTAGCCGAGCGACACTCACGCAATCCATCAGCTTGTGTGGTTGCTGTGTTAGGAATGTGGGCGTGTGAAAGTGATGGGCCCTTGAATGGCGCTGTCTGCTGGTGTGAGTGTTGTAATGTGATGGGCCCGCGGCTGGTGGTGTGAATGGTTTTGTATTTGTCACACGTATGAAAGGTGTATGAATGGCCTGTAAAGAGGTTGGTGCCTTGTCGTGGCTTTACAGCTCACGAGCTGTGAGTCAATGGTTCAGTTTCTCGTCCTTTCAATTATTAACAGTGCATTTCATTTTTGTGAAATCACTTGTTAATACAATTGTATATACTGAACCATCACTCACCCTCGTGCCAAATCCAACCAGTATGTGTGTGTGTGCTTGAGGATTAGATGGCTGTGCAGTAATATTTTTTTTTTGTCTTTCTCAAGCAGGGTGTACCTTGTCCCTTTTTGTGAATGTTGTAATGTGTTTGTTTCGTGCCTGGGGGTGTGAATGGTCTTGTGTGTATCACGTATGAAAGGTGTGTGAATGGCCTGTAAAGCGGTTGGGGCCTTGACGTGGCTTTACAGCTCACGAGCTGCGAGTCACTGGTTCCGTTTTTTGTCCTTTCAATTATTGACAGTGCATTTCATTTTTGTGAAATCTCTTGTTAATAAAATTGTATATACTGAACCATCACTTGCCCTCGTGCCAAATCCAACCAGTATGTGTGTGTGCTTGAGGAATAGATGGCTGTGCAGTAATCTTTGTCTTTTTAGTCTGTCTGCCAAGGTGTACATTCCGTCTAAGAATAACCTACCAACTGTAGATATTGTCGTAAACGAAACACCCATGGGAGTACATGGTGATATCTCTCTTGTGGATCCCAACAAGTTATGGTACCCACAATGTCCTGCAAACCTCAAAATGTCTGTCACATTTTCCTTGCAATATTGTGCCAAAATTTTCACGCTGCAGAAATAAACAACACATTATCTCAAAATGACCTGGTTTTGCAAGGGGGGTCACCTGGGTTTTTGGCCCGGGGCTCGGCGGCCACATAGGGAAACCTACCAAACCCACACATTTCTGAAAAGTAGACACCCGGGGGCTTCCAGGGAGGTATGGCTTGCGTGGATCCCCCAACGTTTCCTTACCCAGAATCCCCTGCAAACCTCAATTTTAGCTGAAAAAATCACTTTTTTCACACATTTTTGTGTGGGAAAGTGTGGCATCACTGGCCTCACACAAATTTCCTACCACCCAGCGTTCCCCCAGGTCTCCCGATAAAAATGGTGCCTCACTTGTGTGGGAGGCCCAAGTACCCGCGACATATTGCCTTCAAATAGCTGTCATAATTAGAAGAAGTTACAGGTGAAAACGTTGACACAAATGGCTGTTTTTTTCAATTAATTTTCAATTTTTCCTTTAACTGTTAGTTTCTATAAGGAAAACTTTAAGGATCTACACAAATGACCCCTTGCTGAATTCAGAATTTTGTCTACTTTTCAGAAATGTATGGCTATCCAGGATCCATTATTGGTTTCATACCCATTTCTACCATTAACTGGAAGGAGGTTGAAAGCACAAAAAATAGCAAAAATAGGCTATGTCCCAGAAAAATGCCAAAACTGTGTAAAAAGTTGGTTTTCTGACAAAAGTCTGCTTGTCCCTGAAAGCTGGGAAGATGGTGATTTCAGCACCACAACCCCTTTTTTGATGCCATTTGCAGGGAAAAATCAAGACGCTTTCATCTGTAGCCCTTTTTCGCATTTTTCCCCCCCCAAATTTTTTTTTAGCTGTATTTTGACTAATTTCTGGGTCCCCTCCAGGGGAATCCACAAACCCTGGGTACCTTTACAATCCCCATGATGTTAGAAAAAAGGACGCATAATTTGGCATGGATACCTTATGTGGTCAAAAAGTTACAGGGGCCTAAGCGCGCACTACCCCAAATAGCCAAAAAAGGCTTAGCACAGGAGGGAAAAGGCCTAGCAGCGAAGGGGTTAATAATGTTCATACAGTCTGGCGGTAGGTTAAGATAACCGAATTCTAGGATTTCAGGAGCCAGATCGCAAGGTTCAGTTGAGATGAATCTGGGTGCCTTATCTCTCCATGGCTCTGCGTTAGCATTGATGGGGAGAGGTGTAGTTTTTGATATGGGACTACTGATAGTTCCAGCAGTGTGGTGAACCACGGTTGGCGTGCCCATGTGGGAGCTACTAGGATCATTTTTAGAGACTGTTGTCGGAGCTTGCGTACCACAAGTGGAATGAGTGGTAGTGGTGGGAAAAGCGTACGCAAATCTGCCTGACCAATTCATCCATATTGCATTGCCCTTGGACTGCGGGTGTGGAAACCTGGCGGCGAAGGATGGGCATTTTGCGTTTTGGTGTGTGGCGAACAGATCTAGGTCTGGCTGGCCCCACATCTGGAAAAAAGGTAGAAGAACTTGTGGATGTAGTTCCCATTCGTGAATCTGTTGTGTCTGTCGACTTAACAGATCGGCAATCTGATTGTGAACTCCTGGTAGGTGTTCGGCTAGAAGGTATATGTTTTGTGGAATGGCCCACCTCCAAATGTTTTGTGCGAGTTGGGACAGTTGTGGAGAGTGTGTCCCCCCTGTTTTTGTATGTAGTACATGGCTGTGATGTTGTCTGTTCGGATCAGGACAGCCTTGTTTTGTACGTGGAGCTGAAAGGATTTGAGAGCTAGGAATATAGCTAGTAACTCTAGATGATTGATGTGGAGCAGCTTTTGTTGAGTGGTCCACTTGCCTTGTATGATCTAACAGGTGTGCTCCCCATCCTGTGAGTGATGTGTCCGTTGTCAGTATTATTTGTGGAACAGGCTCTAGGAACGGCCGCCCTTTGGACAAATTTTTTGTGTTCCACCACTGCAGAGAGCGATGTGTGCGGCTGTCCACCAACACCAGATCTGTAAGTTGTCCGTGAGCCTGGTTCCATTGGTGCGCTAGACACTCCTGTAGGGGACGCATTTGAAGTTTTGCATGAGGGACGATGAAAATGCAAGATGCCATCATGCCGATTAGTTGCATGAACACTCTGGCTGGGAGAGAGTGTTGTATTTGAAACCTGGTGATGAGGGTTTGTATACTGGCTATCCTGGCTGGGCTGGGATAAGCTAGAGCCGTGGAAGTGTTTATTGTGGCTCCCAGATATTGATGTATATGGGAGGGTTGGAGGTGCGACTTGGTGTAGTTGATTGTGAACCCCAAGTTGTGTAGTGTTTGTATAGTCTGATGAGTGTGTTGGACACACTGGTTGAATGATCTGGCTTTGATGAGCCAGTCGTCCAGGTATGGGAAGACATGTATTTGCTGTCTTCGTAGGTGTGCTGCTACTACTGCAAGGCATTTGGTAAACACTCTTGGAGCAGTGGTGACTCCGAATGGAAGTACTTTGAACTGGTAGTGTTGTCCATAGAGTACGAACCTTAGATACTTCCTGTGAGCAGGATGTATGGGAATGTGGAAGTAGGCGTCCTTGAGGTCTAGTGTGGCAAGGAAGTCTTGTTGTTGTAGTAAGGGAAGCACTTGTGAGAGTGATCATGTGAAAATGATCCGAATGTATATACTGATTGAGGGGTCTGAGGTCTAGAATAGGCCTTAGGGTCCCATCCTTTTTGGGGATTAGGAAATACAGGGAGTAAACCCCTGTGCCCTGATGTAGTAGAGGGACTGGCTCTATGGCGCGCTTTTGACGCAGGGAAAAACTTCTTGCTTTAAAAGTATGAGATGGTCTGCGGACATTGGACGCTGCTTGGGTGGTATGTTTGGGGGGCAGCTGTAAGTTCTAGGCAGTAACCATGTTGGATAATTTGTCTCACCCACCTGTCCGTTGTAACGGAGTTCCAGACAGGTAGGAACTGTGCTAGTCGCCCCCGCCAGGAGTGGAATGGTCGGGGGAAGTGGAGGGAAGTCACTGTTTAGGAGTGGGGGAGGTACGGGTATTGGTATTACCTCGGCCTCTCCCCTTACTGTTGTTGCCTCGGTAACCACCTCTAAAGTATCCTCTATTGGGGGATGTTTGGGTGGTATTTCTGTAAGAAGAGGAACTGTCTGTGTTGGTGTTACTAGAGGCTCCTCTGTAGAAGAGCGACGAAAGGAGCCACGTTATCGTGGAGACTGCAATGCGCCCATTGATTTGGCAGTGTCAGTGTCCTTCATTTTCTCAAGTGCTGTGTCTACAGCCGGACCAAAGAGTTGGTTCTGATTAAACGGCTGGTTTAAAATGGTGGTTTGAACCTCTGGCTTGAAGCCTGAAATGCGTAACCATGCATGCCTTCTAATGAGTACGCTGGTGTTGACAGACCTAGCGGCGGTGTCGGCTGCATCAAGGGCACACTTAATGGACGCATTGGAGATGAGTTTGCCCTCCTGAATGAGATCATTTGCCTGCGTCTTATACTGGTCAGGTAGATGTTGCAATAGGGTTTCTAGCTGGTCATAGTGGGCCCTATCGTATCTGGCCAGCAGTGCCTGGGTGTTGGCTATGCGCCAGTGATTGGTGGCCTGCGCAGCCACTCGCTTGCCAGATGCATCCAGCAATTTTGACTCCTTATCAGGGGGCGGAGCGTCCCCTGAAGTCTGAGAATTAGCCAGTTTACGAGCATTGGATACGACTAAGGAGTCAAGAGGGAGCTGGCCTTTGATGTAGGCAGGGTCATCAGGGGCAGGTCTATATTTTTTGTCAATCCTAGGGTTAAGAATTCTGGCCCATACAGGATCTTTAAATATTTCAGGAGCATGCTTGATGACTCCTTTAATCATGGGCAACGTCTGTACAGTTCTTTGAGACTGTTCGAAGGTATCTAAGAGGAAATCTTCCTCTGGTGTGTTGGTGTGTATATGTACCCCATGAAAAACAGCAGCCCTGTGAATGAGTTGCCCAAAACCAATGTTATCATCTGGGGGAGATGGTTTTGTTGGATATGGTGGAGGTCTGGAAGATCTATGGGATCGTTGTAGCCCCAATCGTCTTGTGGTGGGTCATCTGGGTCAGTGAATGCATCATCAGGGTCACCACCGTCCCCCATGTCGTCCTGATAGTCATGTGGTGGAGATGTTACAGGCTGAGGCGGTGTAACAGGGATGTAGAGAGGAGGGGTGTTAGGGGGAAGGAGAGGAGGAGAAGGAGGCATAGGTGAAGTAGCACAGTCCTTTTCCACAGGGACGAGCTTGTGGCGTGGCACAGTAGTGATATGTCCAGTTTTGGGGTTAATGGAGTTTAGCTTGTTTAGGATCGACAGGATCCGGACTAAAAAGCTCCTCCTCCTGGAGATTTGGCTTCGGTGCCGACTTTTTCGGTTCCGATCGAGGTGATGGCTGTTTTGTGTGCTCTTTGGCCTTAGAAGGCGTGGAAGAGTCTTTAGTCTTGGAAATCGGCTCAGAAAGCTTTGGCATAGGGGCTGTGTCGTGGAGTCTTGGTTTCGACGCCGACTTATCCCCATGCTTGGAGGCGGGCTTTGGAACGGAGGTGGATTTCGGAGCCGAGTGTTCCTTTGGCTTCGGCGCCGAAGGTGCCGGTGGAACTAACACATGCGGCTTGGTCGGTGCCGAGGAACTGGAAGGCTTGTGTCTTTTGTTCAGTGCCGAGCCGGAAGGCGGGGCGTCCAAAGCATGTTTTCGGTTGCGACTGGGGCCAGCAGGCGAAGTCTTGACCGGTGCCTTCTGTTTTGGTGGGGGGTTGGGGCAGGGGCAGTCGTACTCACTCGTTGCCCAGGAGTGATGGAACCGTCTGAGTCCTTCTGCCTCCGACACGATCAGTAGATCTTCGGAATCTTCCTCCGGGACATCGGGGCCCTCGTTGAAGATGTCGACAGGTTCTGGAGCGGACCTCTGCACCATGACGTGTCTTCGAGCTCGACGATCCCGAATGGTTTTCGTCGAGCGGAAGGAGGCGCAAGCTGGGCAGGTAGCCTCGTTGTGGTTGGGCGAGAGGCACAGGTTACAGACCTTGTGATGGTCACTGTGGGGGAACTTTGCTCCACACTGGGGGCATTTCCGGAAGGGCGTCCTTTCCATTAGCTGTAGGCCTCACGGCGTCGATGGGCCCAACGGCCCGCGTCGACGGCTGGAAAGGGAATCGAAGAAGAGGCGCGTCGACATTTCGATGTCGATAGAAGTTTTGATGATGAAAAAACGGTTGAAAGTAAAGTTTCGAACTGGAGTGTCGAAAGTTGCATCCGAACCCAATGGCGGAAAAAACAATCTGAGGATGGAGTCGATGCCCATGCGCACTATTGTCCAAAGGAGGAGTCACCTATCACATGACTACAAAAGACTTCTTCGAAGACAACAAGTGCAAGCATCCGAGCCCAACACCAGATGGCGATCTAATGCAAAGTGTGAGCTCTGCAGCTCACATGCCTCGAACACTTGTTTTAGGAGGGTGAGACCAGCTCTTATCTTTTTACAACTCCTCTCTAATGACACCGTTTTGTACACACTTAATTTCTTACAGGTTGCGGTTAGGCTTAGGTCAAGCTGTGACTAATCTTGGCATCGGGACTCTCAAATTTCTACCTTGTAATTAGACTAACCTGGTTGTATTGTATCGCAAATTTGTATTCTGGTGACGTTTTATTGATGTTTGTATGACTTTTATGACTTATGGTTTTATTTGTAAAACCGAATAAAGTTTTTGATGATACAGCAACTCGGGCACGTACAGGTTCTTTAAATATATCATCTGCGTGCCTTGATATGCCTGGAAGCATGGGCAGAAACTGGGTGTCTTTATGTGTGGATGAAAAAGTGTCAAATAGGAAGTCTTGTTCTAGAGGTCCCCCTATGAAGCTGGACTCCATTAAAGGTAGCTGCTCTGGCAACTACTGGTTAAGCACTAGCATCATCTGGTGGTGAAGGGCTAGCTGGGTAAAGATCTGGGTCGTTATGGGTTCTGTATCATAAACATCCCAAGGATCTGGTTCCCCTAATGGTTCTCCTAAATCGCTTTTGGTGAACCTGCAGGTGTATGGTCTAGAGGGTCCTGATGTGGAGAAGGAGGAGATGGGGGTAAATGTGGAAGAGGAGGAGGATGATGAGGTGGTGGTGGTGGTGGTGGTGGTGGAGGATGATGTGCAGGGCTTGTAGCCTTGTCTTTTGACTTCTTTTGAGGAGGTACCGGAATGGTCAAGTCCACCCCAAATGTTAATTGCCTTTTAGGAGGAGGTGAGGCTATCATTCGCCTTCTTCAATGTGGATCCTCCTCTGTTTAATGTCCATCTTTCAAGAATTAGCGCAAGGAAAGACAAAGAAATTGAAGAATGCTTTGAATGTTTAAGTTCGGTCAATTTCTGAATCGAGGCTTTAGATGATTTAATTTCCGGCACCCAAGGAGAAGAGTCTGTTGCCGGGTCGGTTCCGAAGGCTTAGCGGAGACCGAAGAATGGTCTTGATTCGATTAGGTCTTGTCTGAAGCAGAAGGCTTATGTTTAACCGCAGTTTTCAGAGCTGGTCCCTATGGTGGGGCATCTGAAGTCTTTTGAATTTGACCATGGCCTGAAGGCAGGGGCGGTCTGGCGACCTCTAGAAGTGTAAGGGGCAAGTATTTAGAACTCTTTGGGTGGAGCATGGTTGGAGGCAGCAGCACTTGCGCTCTGCCCGAGAGGCAGGGTGTACTTGAGCTCTTCCTCCAAATCGAGCCAGGGATCTCCTCAACGGATAACGCTGCATCTTCCTCTTCACTCTGGCTCTTCCTGGGTGTGCTCCTCACCGATGATATCCAGAGTATCGTCCGTACTGAGTTTAGACATTTCCAGTCGACATGCACTTCGATCACAAAGTGTCTTTTGGATCGGAAAGATTTGCAACATCGCAGTTGGATTCACGGTGGTCTGGCGACAGGCAGAGGTTACAAACCTGGCTTAGGTCAGTGTGTGGATATTTAGAGTGACACTGTGGGCAGAATCAAAAAGGTGTTAGTTCTTTCAGGAACACATCTTCTGTACTGATGGTGCATGTGGAAAGGTAGGCCCGAGTTGGCCAGCGCCCGAAGGACTATAGATGGATGTCCAACCCGAAGATTATCGAACGGCAACGGTTTTGAAAAGCACAAATCGAAATTCACTATACTGTCGAGGACAGGACCGAAGACTCGAACGGAGTTGTACACAGAGGAGATGCACATGCTTCCGAACCAGAAGGCAGAGAGAAAACAATCTAACAAAGGAGTCGATGTCCATGCGCAGTGTCACAGAGAGGAGGAGTCACTCTACCTCGTGACTAGAAAGACTTCTTAGAGGAAAAACAAGTTGCACAACTCTGAACCCAACACCTCATGGCAGGACTAAGCAGAGCATGTGTCTACAGCCACACCGGTCATCAAACTTAACTGTATGTCTCTTAGAGGTAAGGGGATGGGCAGGATGGCAGAGATTAACAAATAAGGGGGAGTCTGATTTGGCTTTAATATATGGGCTCTGTAAATTAATTTGCGAAATTGGTCTATCTGATCATTGAACACCCATGTAAAGTGAGACAAAAGACGAAACATAGGGTAAAAAACGTTTGCACTTTCATGGACCTCAAAATGTATAACCATATTGGACCTAACTACAGGAATTAATTATCTAAAGGGCAAAAATTACTACCTTCTGTATGATTCCCCAGAATGTCCCCGAAAGCAAATTCTGAGAAGTCCTTAAATCGATAAGATCAGTAGTCTTGGACGAAATAAGAGGCAGTCTATAAGCAGATTAGCAGTATACTTCTAACAGGGGACTGGGATGACAGACATTTTGCAACTGATCCCAGTGTTCAGGTAGATAACACTCAACAACTCACACCTGTACTGTGACGTACTGAACAATTTTAATGCATGTTAACTGATAGACTTCTACAACCATCAGTATGTCCTTGTGGTGTAATGAAGGACTGGAAGTCAATATTTTAAACTAGGAACAAGACTTTGGTGATGAACTAAACTCTTTATGGATGGTACAATAAAGGATTTTGCAAAGTTCACTGTAAACTTCAGATCGTAAAATGACTGAAGGACAACTGTAAAACAAGGTCAAGTATGGAGGTAGCACTCTTATAGGACAGTTGTCTATGCAAGGATAGCAATAAACCTTTTAAAACGGTTAGACTTGCACTGAGGTAGTTTGGTGAATACTCAGAGGGTTATGGTCAGACCAAGAGGTACCACCCAGCATTTGTAATGCTAGTCTTTTATGACAAATGGAAAATACTGCCCATGGCCTTGGTGCAAAAGCCATGAAACTGTGGTTCCTACAATACCAATTAACACAGCCATGATGTTGAACTGATTCAGGCCAGTGATTCAGAACAGACAGAAGCTGGATTAACAGCCTTTCCATGGTTTAGGAGTGAGACTCATTTATGGCCAATAAAGAGACCCCTTAAGTCATCAGACTAAGTACAGCCTATGACTATTCCCAAACAAAAGAAAAAAATTGCAATGACTGCAACTCTTTAATTACTCAGAAAAACTGACACTGCTCTGGGTAGCTCTTGATTTAATTTATTTTTTGTTCCCTACTCTATTACAGATTGGCCTTCATTCCTACACAAAGCATTCTTGATCCTGCCATAAAAGCTACAAACATGGCAAATGCTAGCCCACATTCACTTTGAAAGGATAGACTAGTGCTAGAAAAGTAAGTTGCAGTTCACTGTGACTATCAGAAATAAAGAAAACACTAGTCAGTCCACAGAGGTTTGTGGAAAAGAGAACCTGCTAAGGATGTAAGCTTGTGGGGGGCAAGGGGAAGAGCGAGTAGTAATGATCCTGTTTTACATATAAATGCATGTGCTGTGGAAACTGCTCAACTAGCAGCTTTGCAGAGCAGTTTGTAGTCCTGCTAAATGATTACAGGACACTCAGTTGGAAAATGAAAGAACGGCTACTTGTAGAAACAAACAACAATGTACATACCAATTAATTTGTATGTGATCCTCTCTCAATGCAAATAAGGGGACATTTAAGAACTAACCTCCTGGAGATTAAAAAGATGCAGGAGATACCCCATGAGAGAAAGAGGATGTACCGACAAGAAGAGCACGGAAAAGACAGCATAATAAGCAACATCAACTTCTTCTGTGCAGTACAGTACAGTAAGGGGACAATGGGAGGGTAGATACAGGTAGGAATAAAGCATCTAAAACAACATTCTACATAAAAGTTAGAGAATGATTTTGGGAGGCTTGGAGGGGGAGGGATGGATGGGGGAGTAAAGGACGCAGTCACCAGAACATGAATCTTGTTACTCCCAAGAGGACAGCAACAAGAAGAGTCCCACTGCAGTTTTAAAAAGTAGCCACCGGTGATGAGTATACTCACCTCCTGAGCTGAGAGGAAGTGTATGTGCAGAAGTTTCCTCTCACTGTCTACCAATGGTAAGAAAGTAATCGTCACATCATCATCTGTGTTCAAATTAGCACCAGCACCTCGATTGTCAAAGCCGTCGTTCTCCATGGCAACGAGAGCAGAGAAATGCCCCGAGTGTAGCCCAAGGCGATGGGACTCTTCCAACAAAAACTCTGTTCCCACAACAAAGGCAGGTAGACTCCTGGAGGAGGGGACACAAACAAAATGTCAGACCCAGCCTCCTCACAATCTCTTTTCAGCAAACAGGTGAAGCGTAACTGCTGCATAAAACACCCTCAACCTGTGACACCTCTCCTGAAACAGACACTGAACCTATGCAATTGCAATTTAAAATCTTCGCAATGCACCCACTCTAGATTCTCCCAAGAGCAGCCTCCACCTGCATCGGTTAAACTCTCTTCCGAAAGCACCCATCTCTGTGCTATTAATTTAATCTGTTGCCAAAATACCATGCACCCATGTCAGCCCAACCTCTTCCCAAGACCCCCACCCCTTTTGCATGTGCCATGAGGTTAGTCCGTTCCAAACACAGCATATGAATCCTACCAGTCTATCCATTCTCCACAGCAGCCTATGCCATCTCAATGAGATCTCATACAAAGCACCATCCAAACTGTTTCAATTGACCCTCTCGCAAAACTCCCCTGAACCTACGCAAAGAGTCTACCAAATGTCTGCCTGGTCACTTTATTAGTCTAACCAACAAACCTTTGCTAAAGCCCTCACTCTCTCAAGAATCCGCTACTTGTGCTATCGATTTTCCCTATTCTAATGTCTCCTGCACCTTTAGTCTATAGGCTTTCCAAAGTATGTATTCAGCCTTGCTGCTCTCCTAAACACACTGCTTTTGCTTTCACTCCCATTTAGTATTCTAGTATACCCCAAATTCAAGGAGAGAGCAATGCACTTTACTATTTAAAGAAAGGCTAAAACACCATACATATGCAAGTCACAGCAATAAACGCATACTTGAAACTAGAACCTGGAACATGAGATTTGTGCAGCCCACCAAACACTAGCGTGGGGCCAGAGTTCAAAGCTCAGTTGGGATATTGTTTCACACACAGCCACACTCAAACATTAGCTCATCAGAGTCGCAATGTAAAATACCTATTCAAATAGACTGATAGCCTGACAAGATATTTGGCAAAGCCATTCAGAGTTTTGGAGGAATAGTGTTGGACAATACTGTGGGCTACGGAAAACAAACCTTTAGGTTTCGTTTGATTGCGAAGACCATAGTGCCTGTGCGGACCTGAGAGAGTGGATTAACAAACCACACAAATGTAGCATCAATTGGGGCATCCACATTTGGGTTTCAGTCAAAGGTATGGCCCACAGTTTGAGGTTACAGATTTTGGTTAAAATAAGCAGATGGACCCAGCAATTAGAAAAAGCATATACTCACGTGGTATCGATCTAAGTCTAGATTATAAGTCCACCAAGATCAGCTCAGTAGCATATGCTTTCAGCATGAGACTTCAGTTGTGGATAAGTTGTGGTATGGATTTTCATAGACTATGTGGTCAAAATTCTGATGGCCAAAAATATCATGCCTTCTGATGGCATTCCACTAGGCGCGTGTAAATGTAGCCATTGGATCATATGCCCAGGTGACGGAGGGGGACCACCCTTCTCTCCCTCCCGCCCCACCCAGGTGACACATGAAACTCCAAGATCACCTACTGGGTGCCCTCTATGGAATGAGGAGAATAAGAAATTAAATGCTGTAATACAAATTTAGCAAGACTACCCCATAACTGCAACAGTACATCACAGCAAAGAATGAAGACGGAAGAGAGATTTAACATGGCAAAGGTCAGATCAGAGTAAATACTGTAGCTAAACCCATAAGTGAAATGACTTTCCAAAGCATTTTCAACCAGTGTTTTCAGCCATCTCACCGCCAAAACATCTCAATCAATCAATATATTCTTTATGCAATTTTAAAAATAAAATCACAAAAGACAAATACAGATTAAAATAGAGCACAAAAATCAGCATAGGTTAAAAAAAGTATAAATCCCCAAAAAGAGAACGTAAAAAGAAAAAAACACTGTAGGTGTATTTAAAAACTGCCAAAACATCTCATCGATTCAAACCTTACTTCTTCCAGAGCCTCCTGTAAATAACACAGCAATCTGTACACATGGTAGCAGTCTATCAACTCCCCAATAGCAGACTGGCACAGGTACAATCACTCTAACTATCCTAAAAACACCCGAAAGACATCATAATCTCCCATTTACACAAAGGTACAGATTCCTGCCTAGGAAACGTATGAGAGGTCTGCCTCAGTGTTCTGTTGTAATTTATCACTTTACTGAACCCATGAGAAATACTTCTGACTGAACACAGTAATAGTGAAGTCAGCTTGTTGCTATAGCACCAGTCTGTGCTGTGGCATCAGGGAATCAGAGACACTGTTGCGTTTCCCAGGGAAGGGGAGACAGCCTTATATTCCAAGCAATTATTTAATTAACAAAGTTTGTGCCCCTCTACTCTGAAAGACAATGCCTTCAGTGGGCAAACTAATAATTTCTATAAGAATATATCAGATAATACTACAGTGCAGATTGGACGACAATCTGGGACTAACAAAGATAGTACTGCAGGAAACCTAGACTTACCACATACCTAGTCAGTAGTACTGTCTAGGCTCACTACCGATAGTACTGCAGCCAGGATTAGGGACACAAGCAGAGTAGCTGTATCTGGAATGATGTCAATACTTTTAAAAATAGTCAGTGCGTGCCTTTTTGGAAAGGAGTTCTCATGTTTAGAATGCCTCTTTGCAACTTAAGTTTAGTACACAACGTTCTACAGCCATTTACAATTCTTTTTTTTTTTTGTAAAAAGATTTTATTAAGCTTTTTTGAGCATACATTCGTGTAAGGCTGTTAGGCTGTAACCAAGTTATGAAAGTATTCCTGGATTCAGATATTCAGTCGCACTCTTCGATAAATTACAATTACATATGTAAGGCAGAATGTTGCGTCGTGCCAGTATCTCAAGTCTTCCACCCCGCCCCTATCACTTTAATATGGGTACTGCAAGCTAAATCATATTCAATCCGTCTTGCGCACTTCAGTTTGATCTAAACATATAGTAATAATAAATGTTCAACATTGTAAACTATCCCCAACTGCTCCCCTCCCACTCCTCCCCCAGGCGTGTCGTATGCAGGCAATCTCTTATCTTCCTAATGCAAGGATGAATATCCATTCGCTCCGTTAGCTGTCATTACGGGCCCAGGGCTTATATCTTATCAGTCTGAGGAGTTACTACCGTTGTGTATCTGCTCCTCTGTTCATCATTACTTGGTGTCTAATGTGTGGGGTTCAGCTTTCACCTTCATGGGTTTTCCCTGTTGGGTCCTCTTCTACCTCATTCTCTTGGTTCCTCAATAATTCCACCAACGCTGCCCATGCTCTAGCTGTCTCCAGAGTTTTTTCGCTCCCCGTTTTCTTGGCTATTTGCAACCATTCTGCCCCCTCACATTCTGCCCATTTTATAAATTATTTTTTCCATCTGAGTATAATTAGGGCCCCCTCTCGATTTCCAGTGACTGCTAAGGTCTCTTTTTGCTAATACCAGGCTAAGGTCCTGGAACCTACTTGTCACTTTATTTTTAGCCGTATGAGGGAACCAGTGTAGTAGACAATACCCAGGTGTTACTGCCACTTCTTTTCTGGTCACATCTGCTAAGGTTGTTGCTACTTCTTCCCAAAAATCCCCCAGGTTCGGGCAGCTCCAGAACATGTGCAGGAATTCTGCTCCTTCTACACGTTGCAGCGTGGGCAAGCTGCTGTTTGTGTATTGAAATATTTATTAATTTTGCCCGGTGTGAGGTAAGCTCTGTGCAAAACGTAGAAATGCACCAATTGAATTCTAGCTTTCCTGGTAATCTTCCTTGCTCTTTCCACTAATTCCCCACATGCTTTCTCAGCTCTAGGTTCGCCTAAGTCTTCCTCCATTTCTGATGCAACCTACTCAGGGGAGGGAGTGTCATGCGTGAGTCGCCTGTAAAGGTTGGTGACCGCCTTAAAGGTTCCAGCTGCAGTTACCACATACTGACACCCCGCCGACGTCTGTGGTTCCGTAAGTCCCTCCCTCCAATGTTGTCGTATCGCTGTAGTGAGGGTGGTGTGCAACAGAAAATCCCCCCCCCCCCCAGGTATGTCATATCTCTCTCGAAGGTCATTAAAAGGGATTAGGCTGCCTTCATCGTATAAGTCCCCCATTGAGGACACTCCTAGCTCTCCCCAGGCCTCCAGTCTGCGCCAGTCTCCCCCATGAGGTAACGCCTCAGAAATAGCCAGCGGGATCTCTGGAGCATATGGGCACTTAGTCTTAGACCTTCGTAAGCTCCTGTTCCAACACTTGCATGCTGTTTTCAGTTCTGTGGGCATTTCTCGATCCCGAACAGGGAGTCTCAGCATCACTCGCGACAGCAGCCTCAGGCTTGGCGTCATGTCCCCCTGTGCTACTGTCCCTCTTATTCTGCCCACCACCCACTTCGTAAGCCACTGTAGTTGTGCTGCGAGTTAATAGTACTCAAAATCAGGTACCGCCAGTCCTCCCTCTGCTCTTGGCCTCATAAGTGTGGTGAGTGCTACTGGCCGACTACTCGTTCCCCATAAGAACGTCGTTACCAGTGCTTTTAGTTGATTAAACATTTGTGCCGGGATCCAAACTGGTAGCACTCCAAAATAATATAGGAGCCTTGGTAAGGTCACCATCTTTAATAGGGTGACTCTGCCAGCTACTGATATGGGATGAGTCCCCCAGAAGTCGAAACTAGCTTTCGCTCCCCTAAAGGCTCTCCCTACGTTACCCTCCAATAGGTCTCCTTTGGTATGGTATATCCGAGTCCCCAGATACGTTAAGCACCGGTTCTCCCACTGGACACCCCTCTGTCTCCTGTGGTCCCACCCTGCCCGCCTTGGTAGGGAAGAGACATGATTTTGCCCAGTTCACCTTGAGGCCCACCACCTTCTCCAATCTTTGTAGGAGTTCCTTAGCCCCCGAAGTGCTCCTCACGCATCTGCCAGGAACAGCAGTAAGTTATCTGCATATAATGCAATATGATGTGTATGCCCGGTTACTTCTAGTCCTCGAAAATAATGTCCTGTTCTAGCTTTGGCCGCGAGAGGCTCCATGGCCAAGGCAAACAGCAGGGGTGACAACGGACACCCCTGCCGTGTTCCCCGTTCTATTCGGCAGGCCTCAGAGATTAGTCTGCCCGTCTTAACCCCTTGCTGTGGAATCCTTATTTAGCAGGGCTGTCCACCCAACGAATTCAGGCCCCACCCGAATTTCCCCATCACATGAAGTAGGTAAGTCCATTCAAGGCTATCGAAGGCCTTTTCAATATCTACCTCGCCTCGTCCCTGCAATAGGAATCGGCCTCGAGAATATGGAGTACCCTTCTGACATTTAATGCCGTGTTTCTGGTGGGAATGAATCCTGCTTGGTCCTGATGTAGAAGTGTTGTCATGTGTGGAAGAAGGCGAGTGGCCAGAACTCTGCTCAAGATTTTATAATCTAAGTTAAGCATAGAGAGCGGTCTATATGCCGCTTTGTCACATGCTGGCTTCAACAGAGGAATGATTACTGCTTCTCTCGTCGAGCCAGGGAGTTTTCCCTCTTGCTTCGCATGGTTGTACACTTCTACTAGTCTGGGAGCCAGCAGTTCGATATACGTGGAGTAGAACTCTACAGGGAGTCCGTCCGTCCGTGGCGTCTCATTCCTGGCCATGGTCTTAATGGCCCCTCTCACCTCACTCAGCTCTATGTCTCTTCCCAGGGCCTCTGCTACTTCCTCGGACACTGCCAGTAGCTCTATGTCTTCTATAGAATTCTTCAAGTTCCTCATTCGCAGGGTACAGTCTACTTTTATACAAGTCTGTGTAATAAAGCAGAAATATGTCATTAATATCCTGTTGGTGGTGGGTCTCTCCCTCCTGTCCCTTCAGCTTTAGTATGACCGAACCTTTCCTAGCCAGGTTAGCCAACCAGGCCAGTAAGGCCCCAGATTTGTCCCTTTCTGAGTGAGCTCGAACCATATAATTCTTCTAGTCGAAGCAACGCAGCCTCTCTACCTGCTCAGCTACTGCCTCTTTGGCAGTCAGGAGCTCCTCCTGCTCTGCTTGTCCCCATTACGCAATATCGTCCGCCGACTGGGGTGTAACCTTTTGGTAATTCAGTTTCTGAATCCTCATTAGCACTGGTGACCAGTGAACCATCAGACCTGTCCGCTCCCTGCCCGCTCTTGCTTGAACTAGGACTAGAGCCACCTTGGCTAAACTCCACAACCGCTTGCAGCACTTTGCGTCTTTCAGATCGGACCTCCTTCGAGGACTGCGCTAGAGTCGTGTTCTTGCTCTTTTCTCTGGTCTTGTGTGCCAAATCTGGTGAGGAATTGCGCCCTTCATGTCCTGTTTTAGAGTCCATCCAATACCATGCTGCTTGTGGCGTAGTAAAAGCTGCGCACCTGCTTTATCAGCTACTCGCAATTTCGCTGGGAACAACATCGCATAAGGGATCTGTAGTTGCCGCAATTTCTTTTGAGGGCTAGGAACGAGGCTCTTTGACGCTGTACTTCCCCTAGTGAAGTCAGGGAATAGCATGATTTTGCTGTTATCCATCTGCAGATCCTGCTTCTGGCGGGCTTGATGAAAAATGTGATCTCGATCCCTGTAATGAAGAAGCTGCACTACTATAGGACAAGGAGGGGCCCCGGGTCTGGGCGGCCTAGCTGGGACCCTGTGAGCTCTTTCCAACGCATAAAAGGGCGAGAGACCCTCTGGCACTACTTTGACTTTGATCCACTCTTCATTAAATTGTACCATGTCCGTTCCTTCTGCTTTTTCAGGTACTTCTATTATGCGTAGATTATTTCTACGAGATCTCCCCTCACTGTCCTCAGCTCTTACTTAGAGAACTTTAATCTTGGCCTCTACCTCTGAGTGATTTTTGTAAGGCTATTACCGTCGCAGGGAGATCATGAAGTGTCTTTTCGGTGGTTGCCACGCTTTCCTTCAGTTTGCGGTGGTCGGTCTCTCTGTAGGTTCAGATCTATTCCAATTGCATCTATTTTCGTCTCCAGTGCCTCCCTGGAGGCCGTAATGGCCTGCATTATGTCCGTCAAGGTGGGCCGCGTAGTGGCGGCGTCCTTCCCAGATTCCATGCTTTCGTCGTGGTCATCTGTCTGAGTTCCGGCTACCCCCATGCTGAGGGCATTATGTCCTTTTCACTTGGTTACTATCCCCATCTCTCTCGATGGCTCTTTGCTTTCACTGTGTTCGTATTTACTGGCAGCACAGTAAGTATTCCGGCAGCGCCCACAACCCCTCCGTGCCTCAATGGGCTGTTCCCTGTGCTGTCCGTTGGTGCGCTTCTGAGTCACAGTCTGGTGGCTCACAACAGAAGGCTGAGCCGGGCTTATGACACGTCAAACTCCTGGTCTATGACATAGGGTGCTCTCTAATAGCTGCCCCACTTGTGTACTCCTGCTGTCCTCCTCTTGCCTGGTCTATTTGCACTGTCTTCCCTTGGCCGCCTCCAACCCAGCACTCCTCACCTCAGGCTTCGTAGAACACTAAGGGTGCTCTCTCCAGTTAACACTCGAGCCGCCGCCCAGTCCCTTGTGGTCGTGTCCTCTGCAACCTTTTTGCTAATTTTGCTGTTGGGGTTTGGAGCTATACTCTACGTCTGATGCGGAGTTCAGCTCACCCGGATCCTCTTTAAACTTAATGGCAGCCTAAGGTTTGCGGTCTCCTCTGGGCCATCGCTTCTCAGGCCTTGCTCTCCCAGGCCCGCTGCCAGGTTGGAGGTCAGTGCGTCCCACTGGAAGACTATTGGTGCATTCGCTCCCCCCACCCGGGCACATCCATCTTCATTAGGAGCGCGGGGCTGCCAGGCATTCAGCGTCAGTATTCTCAGGGCGCCCGCCTAGTTGAGAGCAACCACCCGTTGTCCTGCCGTCACTGGAGCAGGCTTCTCCGCCTCACGCCGGTGTCCACAGGGCGTACCGGTGTCCCGCACTGATTCGCTCGGCTCTGCACTCCTTCCTTTCGGCGATAATTTCTTGGGGCACGCATCCGATATCCCACTTCTTCCTTCCTAGGCGGCTGCCGGTCGCTCGGCCCCTTTCTCCGTTTACTGTCTTCAGAGGTTTCCGCCCTCTGCATCGCGGCCGCCATCTTGTTTCCGCGCTGCGCGGTTCCCTTCAGGGCAAAATCGGGCGATTTCACCACGTTTTAGGTTTGCCACTCCGGTTTACTCTGAGGAGCCTTGTCCCGGGGACATTCAGCCTCACTGATTTTCAAGAATTGGCGTGCCCAAGACTCAGGATGGTTACTGAAAGCCATTTACAATTCATAGCACAAAATTTGTATATTGCTTGTTTTAGATATACGAATAGGCAAAATAACCTTTGGGTAAACTCAGGGTGCGTTTCTACAAGGCTTTAGTCATTTGAAGCCATGTAAATGGCTCTTCCCACCCAAAACTTTTTGCAGCACTGTAAAGCTTCATTTATTCCTTGGCTTAAATAAGGCTGGGCTTTAGTGTTTTATTGGTGCTGGTTTCCGATTGGCTTTTGGATGCGGTCAAACACCATCCTCTTTTCAAGGATTTCCAGCCTGTGTGAGTGTGCATGCATTCCAGTGTTACATCTACATTACAGGATTCAACAACCCTAAAAGCGATAGTGCTAAATCCGGCCAAATTAAGCATGCTTAGCCTGGCATGATAGTTTCTCTGTCTAGCTTTTAGTAGGTACAGGTTAAATTTTTAAGATAAGTGAAAGACGTGTCTGGCCTACATTGTGGCAATCAGCATTACTGTTACGAATGACCCAATCATGCCCATCAGGTGAAATGTTGATGGAAAAGTGAAATCAAATGCAAGCATCATTCGATCTGCAGAATATTCCCTCAAGATACTAACTGCAGATGTCTGTATGAAAAGCAGCAAGTATTTGTAATTTTCTTACGTTGAAAAAAGGTCTACTTCTGGCATTCCAAATTAATTCAATCTTCCCGCTGGTTCACTTCCAAATCATGAATCTGCTAGCTTCTCCATCTTGTGACCGGTTTCAACGCCTTTAACATTCAGCTGAATCAAAAATTGTGCTCCATGGTATTTGGAGGGGAGATTAAAACAATTCTTACGTTGCAGCACGTTAGTCATGAGGATACTTTTAGGATTCTAACAGAATCTGTAGGATTTTAATGACGGATCTTGAAAATGTGTGTTCTAGTACGTTTCTACATTAACAATAACAATGGTGTTGACTTTTTCATCTTCATGGAGGCCGAATGAGGCATTAGGTAACACTCCTTCTGGTAGAGACTATCTAGCTGCAGATTCCGCACCTTTTGAATATTCTCCTGGCATCAGACTGGATTCGGAAACCTTTTTTTTTTTTTAAATAGTACCTCTACACTCCAGAAGGTGGTGACGTGTGGCTCCGCACTTACGCAGTTCTGCTCTGGACATTATGTGCAGGGCCTATATAGGAATCACTCCTGCGCACTGAAGTCAGTTGCTTTCAAGACCGTCCACGCTCCCAGACGTGGAGCCCCAAATGCACATTGGTGCAACCGATGTGTAGATTCCTACACATGGGATCTTATAAATGGGTAGAGCACAATCACAGAACGGGGTGGATCGTTGAGGAATCTGCGGCTAGATAGAGGCTCGACCAGAAGGAAAATGCTACTTACCAGTATGCATCTGTTCTTGGCATGTAGAGCTGCAGATCCTCACACTGTGCATTAGATCGCCATCTGGTGTTGGGCTCGGATGCTTGCACTTTGTTGTTGTCTTCGAAAAAGTCTTTGTAGTCATGTGATAGGTGACTCCTCCTTAGGACAATAGTGCGCATGGGCATCGACTCCATCCTCAGATTGTTTTTCGCCATATTGGGGAGTGATGGAGTTAGTAGAAAAGAAAAGAGATGTCCATGTGTGTGTATCTAATTAACCCTTCCATGCTTATGGACGAGCTGGACTCGTCATGGCACACAGTGCTCGTGTGCTCATGACCGAGTCCAGCTCGTCCTCAGAGACTACCCACGGGGGAAGCGCTGGCGCTCCCCGTGGGAATCCGATCGTCTGGGTTTTTTAGGAGGCAGGGGAAGGACTTCCCCTGCCTCCCCCGCCCCCCGCCCCCCCATCAACGACGTCAGCGCGCGAGCGCGCTGGACATCATTGAGGGTTTCCTTTCTGCCGACGCGCTGGAAGCCATTTGCTTCCAGCGCGTCGGGGAAATAAGGTGAGTTTTGGCTCGGGGAGGGGGGTTTGATTCAAAGAGACATCGAGGGAAAGGAAAGGGTTTTCCTTTCCCCGATGCTCTTTTGTGCATTCCTGCTGCACGATCATGTGATCGTGCAGCAGGAATGCCCACTAAGCGGGATTGTGAGCGTGGAGATGTGCCTTCTCTCCATTGCCACCCTGTAAAGTTAGCTGTAATCCTTGATGGAGGTCTCTGCACCCTTGATTTTCTTGAGCGCAATCCTTCTCCTCGTCTGCCGCTGCGATCCTGCAATTCTTCTGGTCCTTTACGCAGCTGTAGTGTAGGAAAGGCATTATACATTACCC